>VDFB02169166.1:0-170546 GCA_007258455.2 Sequoia sempervirens
AAGAATGTTTGATCGGTGTAATTTGGAAATCAACTTGTCCATCACTCATGGTAGTGTGTTTCCTCTTCTGAAACATGGCCTTTTGAGTAGGCAGTGAGTTGCCATGCTGGGTACTAGAAGTTTTGTTAGGGCATTCATTTGCATAATGATTACCTCTACAAATAAAGCATCCTGCTCTTGGTCCTCTTTTCTCCATGGTTTCTCCAGTCTTATTATCACCTTCACTAGCTTTTCTAGTGTCATTATACCTTGAGTTGTCTCTTTTCCAGTCTTTTCTGAATTCCTTCTCATTGAAGCGAGATCTCTTCCCTTTTTTCCTTGCTGCATCTTGCGCAAATTCTTCTTTCTTGGGGGTAATCTTGTCGGGAACTTCAGTTTCCTTCTTTTGCTCTTCTCCTTCATACTGATTGGAGTCTGCCTTAAGCTTCTGTTCCCGCTTAATGGCTTTTTCATACACAAGATCCATTGTGGTCGGACCATGCATATCGACTTCACCTCCAATATTACTGTTCAATCCCAAGATGAATTTCCTGATCCGGAATCGTTCATCCTTATGATAGATAGGAACATATCGCAGAAGCCGAGTAAATTTCTCCCAGTACTCGTTGACTGACATGGTTCCTTGCCTCAATTCTTGGAAATCAAAAAGTTTTTGGTCATAATAGAGTTGTGGCAACCACCGCTTGCGGAAAATTTCAACGAACTCTTCCCAAGTCAGCTTCCAGGAATTTATATCCAATTCCAGTTTCTTGTTCTCCCACCAGTTAGAAGCTTCACCCGCTAACTGATAAGCACCCCAAGCTGCTTTAGTAACTTCGTCATAATTTCTTATGTCAAAGTACTTTTCCATTTGTACTAACCATACCTCAGCTTCATCTCCTCCGGCACTTCCATCAAATTTTGGAGGGTATACCTTCTTCATATCCTTTGTTAACTCAGTGGACACTTGTTTCTTCTTCTTCTCAATAGACGGAGTTGGAGATTTCTCCTTCTCACGGTTATGATTAATGCCTTCTCCATGCGAAGAACTTTCCTCTTCATTATTGGTGACAGGTATCTCAACTGCTTTTGCCTTTTCAAGGTTGGACAATCTCGCCAGAATCTGTTCCAGCTTAGCTTCTATTCCTGTTGGTTCTTGTTCCTCTTCACGACTTGTTCCAGGAATATTTCTCGTCCTCTCATACACTTTCACCATGATTTAAAAGTTCACTTTAACCTGAACGTTTCATACAAGTTAGCCTAATTAAACTTTTAACTATCTTTTGAAAAACATATAAGCATACATTCACAAGATTTTCATTCAAGTTTTGGTTTACCACTTTTGCTCATTGACTATAATACTTTACACATTCACTCAACTGAACATTTCAAGTATGATCATGGTTTATGTAATTGTTTGCTAAACTGAAATACCTTTTCAGGATTCTAAGCAACTACTTGTTCATAAATCAAAATCCTGTAAATCAAGTTTTCCAAAACGTTGATTACTTAATGAGTTTATCCACTTAGAACATTATGTTAGTTCTACTAACATAATCAGATTGATCTGTTTCGTGTTCTATCATTTTCCTCTGGAATCTAGAGAGAGTATGTATGTGCTACCAATGAAGACATCCAATCTTCATTTCTTGGTATCCCGGACATTACCTTGCTACATTCCGTGCAGCCTCTTACTCTATCTTTTCCTAGGTTATAGTGGTTTCTCATCCGACAATTTCCGTTGTCGTCTCGATGTCTTAACTCTGACATTAATTCTCTTGTTTCATTCCCAAATTCTCATAGACTCAAAGCTGTTCTATACCAAATCCAAAAGTTTTTGACTCTTAATAGCTGTAGTTTGCATCTACAAAAGGTTATAACATTCCTCCTCATTCCTTGGAGTCATAAAACTATTTTGTTGGATAAAGGTAATAACTTGGTTATTCATCCTAACCTTTCTGCCTAACCTAATTGCATATACTTTCGCAATTCTAGGTGATATTTGTTGGTTTAGGAGTTCCTTTTTGGGTTTAACTCTTAATTCATTCCAGTTTACATAAGTTACTAAGGATCTCATTTTTTTCCTTTCACTTCTCTAAGTTCTTTTCTCTTGCCGTTGTGGCACAAGAACTTTTCAACCATTATCTTCTGATAAGGTTTACGCATTGTTGCGTAATGAGCTCATAGGTTTCAGTGCAGAACCTGGTAGCTCTAATACCACATGAAACGACCAGTTCCTTGCATAAAAAAAAACTTTCCAATTCTCACTTTAAACATGTAAAGGTAACAAGTAACAAGATAATACAATAAATATTTTTCTTTCTTTATTGATAAAAACGTACAAGTTACAATATGTTACCACATGAATTTCATTTCCATTGTAAATATAAATCAGAGTTCAAAAGTAATAAAGTTACATACATAGCTCATAAGCTTTTGCACAAATAGAAGTAAGAAGGTCCAGGAGTCTGTCCTTTCAAATCTTGGTACATCGGCCGCTCGCTGTGGAGGAGAAACATCACTCGAGCGCTTTTCTACCAACCACAGACTTATAATGCAGTCCCCCACACGATCATTTCCCCACACGATCATTTTGCAATGAACGACCCTCCCTTTGAAGAAGAGATTGGTAGGTTATCCTTTAACAATTACCAACTGAGCATAGTGATGTGTCCTACACAACTAGAACCTTGCTATTTCACAATCTTGATCTAGTACTCGGATCACAATGAACTGACAGTGTAGTCTCAACTATCTCACATCTAGGTGGATGTCGTACCTTTCAAATCAATTTCTTAATCTCATTAGTGGTATTTGTAAACAAAGATTCTGGAGGTGGAACATCTGTATTTTCTATGTTGTATATGTATGTACACCTAAAAGAGCAATGAGACCTTGGTAAATAATATATCTAGATATAGGTAATAGAAATCTAAAATAGTTCTAATAATTCATCTACTCATCAATAATATTTTCATACCATTAAAAAGAAACATTCAACATCTATCATAGTTTTTAATAATCAAAACAATCAAATTACTAGATTGCACACAAAACACAATCTAAAATAGTTCTAAAATTTAAATTTACAAGTGTGCACTCTAGTACAAAATGTGCCATTAAAGACTTAAAAAATCTTGAGAAAGGTTGCATTTAAGATTTATTTCCTACAACTAGTAATAAAGGGAAAGCATCATTACTTAACATTGGTGGTCATGCAAAATCAATTTAGTCATTATTGAAGGTACAAATAAGAGAAGAAAAAGAGAGATGATAAGCTTGTAAATATGATTTCTAAATTATTGAAGCAATATTTTGATAGAGGAAACCAAAAAATTAGAAATAAAGTTCCTCACATCCATAAAGAAAATTTTATAGGAGGAAGGGACACATGCACAAAATATTTATCATGAAAGTTACCATACAATGTACAAGAACATGACACTAAGGAACATAAGTTTCTTATAAGTACACAACAAACCTAGATGAAGATTTAACCCTAGTACAAAAAGAAATAAATAATGAAAGAATAGGAGAACATGAAGATTTAATCTTTGTACATATTTTTTCCAGTACCTCAAATCTTATAGATAATATAAAATCCTCCATATGAAAATATAGCTATATTTACTCATTTAGATAATATTAATAATTATTTTATTACTCTTATTTTTATAAATTTCTTGGATATTATAGTAAAATAAATCAATTCTTACATTTTTTAAAATTAAAAAAGTTGCCTATACAAATTCTACAACTCGATATAATGAACTGGCTTTGTATAATGACGCACAATGATCAATCCTTGATGTTCCAAATCATTGATGAAAGATGGAATGATGCACATAATTGGTTGTAGATCCAAGTTTCCCAAAAGAGGAAGAAAATGAAGGCTTTATATTTTTATTAATAGACTATATATTAAGTGTTACCATGGTTAATTATGAATTTTAATAGTTTAAATGTAAAAGGTAAAAAATCTCTAAGCAAAAGAGCTATTGATTGTATGTTTAGAAGATCTTATAAGTCTATTGATTATATTATTTTACAAGAAGTAAAATTGGTAACATGTAACCATAATTGAGCACTTTAATTTATTTAGAAGGATGATTTTATTTGGAATCTAGTCATTAGAATGATAGACATGGTATGCAATTTGATTGATGAGTATATGATAGATTATGCGATTGACTCTAGTGTTTACCCATGTTATAAATTATTTTAAGTTATTTATAAAATTAAGGGCTTAAGTTTGACATTATTTGTTTATATGCATTAGATGATTACCAATGAAGATGTCCCTTATAAGGTTCAATGTAATGATGGAAAATAAAGATGAAAAGTATTGAGGACCTATATTTTAATTTAATGGCATAATGAGATAACCCTCTACTAGCAAATGAAAACTCGTATGTGCTTCATTGTGTAATTATTGAAATTGACACCCCATGATTTGATAGAAATTAGGATATATGGATTGATCTAAATGAAGCTATATAAAATTATTTAAGAATAGTAGATCTATTATAAGTGACATAAAGCCTCAATGTCTCATTTGTATTAAAATATGGGGATGATGGGGCTATTTTAAGGCCCAAAATTTCATGTGTTAATATCATTTTTTTGGGAGTTTGTACCAAATACCTTTTTCTAAACATAAATTTTGTTTAAAATACCTTGACCTATGAATGAAATTAAAAATTTCCTAGTAAAGACCATCAAGGAAGGTCTTAATGCCATATGTGGCTTCCTTTGCCTATTATATAAACTCTTAAAATAGCTTTTAAGAAATAGTTCCACAAAATTAGAGGGGTCCAACCATGTTTTCAATTAATTTAAAACTATTATGTTAGGATTTTTTAATTTTGAAATTTATATAAATTTCTGACATTATTTTTAATTAAAATGATAATAGTGCTCCATAAATTACACAAAATTGAATGTTATTAAAATTTTGGTTAAAAAGTAAGAAGGCTAACCTTTAAAGCCACCGAGGAAGGTATTGCTACTACAAGTGGTTTATCCATGAAGGGCTTGAAGTCTCATAAAGAAAGTAAATACAAGAGGAAGGAACATATATAGATTATTTCCTCACAAGTATATATATAAATGTTTCTACTTGATTATTTATCTCATCCGAGAAGGAAACTATAAATGTTGTTTATCCTATCACTTTTATCTTATAAATAATCTTAGATGCATGTGAATTCTTAGCTTCCCTTTTCATTTAATCATGTAATTTAAAAAATCTATCATTAGAGTTGCACATGGGAAAAAAATGAGCTCCCCTCCACCAAGGGCTTATTTTTTTCTTATACCAATTTGAGAATTTTATTATTTCAATTCTTAATCCTAATCAAAATGTGGTGAAGGGGAAATAAAACCCATACAATAATCATTCCCCAATCCCTTCAAAAGGAAAACTTGTGTATTATCCAAAGGCTATCATTATCAGGATTCTAGATTCTAGTTCTACTATTTCTAGAATAGTACTAGAGCCTAGATTGATGGCTCGCTTGTCTCTCCTATGGATGAGGATCCTTCTAAGATTGGTTGCTACACCTCTTCAAATGATATTAGTAACAAGGTTTATCAGTGTGTTAAATAGAGGAAGAGGTTGGGTATATAATGTACTTTAGACATGCTTGTTGATGTAAAATTATTTATACCATGAGAGGGTTGAACAATTTATAAAGAATTGGAAGACAACTGTAATCTATAACATAGCATCCTTAAATGGTTCAAATTTTAAATGAAACAATGAAAGAAAGAATAAGAAAATTGCATAGCTAGATCAGGGAGGAGTAATCTAAAAAAAGATTAGTGTAAAATTATTTGAAAATAATTGTGGATAAAAATAATCTAATTTAATAGTTGTTAACATAAATGAACTTCAAGATAGGATTATGTAACTGAAAAAAAGGTTTTATTGCCTTCATTGAACCTAAATTTATCTAGTTAAGTATGTCTAAAATTAAGAATTCACACTAGAATATCAATATTCCATAAGAATCTCATAAAGAGGATGAAATTAATGGAAGATAATATAAAATTCTCCATATGAGGATGAATTTTATGATTACATTATGAGTGAATCATCTCAATTATATAGCCAAGCACATCAAAAATTTATAGATTGGAAAGCAAAATAATTACACATTTATCATATTTTTATATGTATAAAGTTTCTACCATCAAACTATTTATACTTATAGATTGCATAAAACTATAAATTTAATTTTTATTCCTAATTTATTAAGAATCAATCTAATAAATTTTGACTTCATATTGTACACTTGTTATAAACATATCACTAATCCAACCATACATTTTATATATGTTAAATTTAAATATATAATAACAAAATACAACTTCTAAATATGATAGTAAATCTAATCAAACACGACCAAAAAGCAAGATAAAGACGAGAATCATAATCTATACCATTATTTTGAGTTTGGTTTAATAGAAATTGTAAAAAAATATAATCTTGAAAAAAAATGAATAAACTAAGGATCATTTTGACAATGGTGAATTAGTGCCTAAAGATTGGCCTAAAAAATTATAATATTCAACATTCTCATCACAAATGATATATGAAAACTAAGGATCATTCGGTTATATATTTTCATAGATTTAAAATTTGAATATTTATTACTACAACATGTTCATTACAATTATATTTTTAAATAATATTGTACTAATATTATGTCTTTGAAATTTGTTATGTGGATTTTAATGTTGTTTTTTAAATTTAAGTTAGAGTAAGTAGAATCTAATGAGAAACCTTAAAAAGATTCAAGTAATTTATGTTTGATTATTGAGATTAAATAGATAATTGATTGTATTTTGGTTTCAAAATTGGAAATAGTTTAAAATTATAGAACCATATTATCCTTCAATACAAAAAGCTATGTCAAGGATTATTTGTATCTTCCTCATAATTATGTTTCACATATTGAATATTTTAGGGAGGATTGTGTGGATGATTTGGAAGTTGAAGCAAAGATTGGTTGAGATTGACAATGAAATATAGGTTGGATATTTTGATATACTCCAAAATCCTAAGAACAAAGAACATGGTGAGTCATATTTTAATAGACCTATCTTCAAATGTTCCTCTATACAAATGCAACCTCTCCAACCAATATATTGGATTGCAAAATAAGCAATTTAGATATATATGAAAGTTTACTCCTAATCCTTCTCTATTTACCCCACCATTAGATATATGTATATTGGCATTCACCTACTCAAGTCTTATGAAACCCTAGGTAACTTTGTGAATACATCAAAAATATTATGCACATGATGTCTAAGATTTTAATTGTGATGGATTGATATATATTCCAATAATTTATAATGAAGTATATTCATATATATATGTATTTGTTTGAGTGTTGAAAATTAGTTAAAAATTTTCTTTGAGGGATTTATGAAAATATGACATCTTAGAAAGATAATTTCATGTCATTTTGGTGTAGGTCATAACTTAACTTTTAATTTATCATTTATGAGAATGACATCTTCGAGAAGTTTATAGAAGGACATAGATGGTCCACTTTTGCATGATGTCTAAGATTTTAATTGTGATGGATTGATATATTCCAAGAATTTATAAGTGAAGTCTATTCATATATATATGTATTTGTTTGAGTATTTTAAATTAGTTAAAAAATTTCTTTGAGGGATTTATGCAAATATGACATCTTGTGAATATAACTTAACTTTTACTTTATCATTTATGGGAATGACATCTTCAAGAAGTTTATAGATGGCCATAGATGGTCCACTTTTTGAATTAAATCTAGTTATGAATTTGTATTTTGTTGGATGTACATTTAGATTTAAATTTGAAGAGAAATTTTGGTGAGGAAAATATCTTAGTTACCACATTTTATAAGTTAAAACTTACCTTATCTTGAGAAGAGGGAAGTTTAAAAGGCAACCGTAAACCCAAATTTTGCAAAATGAGTTTATTTAAAAGGCTTTAGAAACTTTCAAGTAAATGCAATTGGTAGCTGTAAATCCAAATTTTACAAAATGGGTATTGTTTAAAAGGCATTAGAAAATTTCAAGCAAATGCAATTGGCAGTTGTAAATCCAAATTTTGTTGCAAAATGGGTTTGTTTAAAAGGCTTTAGAAAATTTCAAGCAAATGCAATTGGCAACTGCAAATCCAAATTTTACAAAATGAGTATTGTTTAAAAGGCTTTAGAAACTTTCAACAAAATGCAATTGGCAACTGTAAAGAAAATTTTTACAAAATGGGTTTGTTTAAAAGGATTTAGAAACTTTCAAGCAAATGCAATTGGCAGCTGTAAATCCAAATTTTAAAAAATGGGTATTATTTAAAAGGTTTTAGAAACTTTCAAGCAAATGCAATTCACAACTACAAAGCCAACTTCCACATCTTTCACCCTTTGTCAGCCAAAATGGGAGCTTTGAAATAGCCTGTATATTAATTTTAAACGATAAATTTTAGTTTTCCTTCATGGAATTTTCCTTCATTTAAAACAAAAAGTTTGGTCTCATGGAATCCATTTAGGGTTTAGAAATGTTCAAACAAATGCAATTTTAAATCAACAGATTCTGGAAAAAATAATACCAACCTGGTTCAAGCTATGGAGGTCGAAGTTGATATGGTGGTGCATGTTGAGATGGTGGTCCACGTTGATAGAAATTTCAAGCACTTGTCATTCGTCATTTGAACGAAGCTTCGATTCACATTTGCTGCACTTAGAATGCTCATTGTTTGTTCATTTAATAGTGATGGATTGTGCTTTTTAAAAATCCCTAATTCAAAGGGGTTAACTCGAATAGAGGTTCGACTGAACGCCTTAAAATATTATTTTTTTGGTTGACTTTAATTTGGTTCACATGAACTGGTGGTTCAGGAAAACCATAGGGTTTGATCAAACACCTAAAGGGGTTCATTCAAACATGCTAGTTCGAACGAACCCCCTTAGTTAGTGAAATCTCAAAAAATAGATTTTCCTTCCTTAATTCAATTATTAACCACTATTGTGGTTTCACCCATTGCTAGGCTGCATTGTTCAGTTGTACCTAATTTTGTTTAGAAGTGAAACAACTATTAGGTGGTTATATGAGACTTCACATCCCAACAATCTCCCACTTGAAGTCCAAACAATGTTGTGAACAACCATGCTTCAAGAAATCTCTTGCTTTCCAAGGCCTATTGTCATAGGCTTACCAATCCAAGAGAAGCTCTACAAAACTCCAACTTCTCTTTTGAAACAACCTTTGTAAGTGCATTTGTAGGATTCAAATTTGTATGTATCTTTTCCAACTTGAGATTACCCTCTTCAAGAAAAATTTGAATATAGTGATATCAAAGCTCTATGTGCTTTGTTCATGAATGAAATGATCCATTTTTGGCCAAGTGAATGACACTTTTACTATCACTAGACAATATGAATTCCTTCTGTCTATTACCTAATTGAAATAGTAACCTCTAAAACCACATCTCCTTTGCTCCTGTCATTGCAATATATTTTTCTCCAATAGTTGAAAGAGCCGCTACTTTCTACAACCTGGAAATCTAGCTAACTATTGCTCCTACCAATGTGAACACATACCCTATTGTAGATCATCTTCAATCTAAATCTCCAACCATATCTGAACCAACATATCCATGCAATTGTGCATATTCACCTCTAAACCTCATAAAATGGTTTGAAGTGCCTTTAAGATATCTTAGAATCCATTTCACTACTCGCCAATGAATTTTTCCTAGATTACTCATGTATCTATTGACCACTCCCACTGCTTGGGAAATATCTAGTCTTGTATAGACCATAGCATACATTAAACTCCCCACTATAGACGAATATGGCACTATTTCCATGTATTCTTTTTCTTCAAGTGTTTTGGGACACATCTTAGAAGATAATTTGAAAGTCTCTGCTAGGGGTGTGGTTATTGCCTTGGAATCCTTCATGTTAAATATTTCTAGTACTTTTTCAAAGTATTTCTCCTATGACAATATAAGTGAACCCTTTTCTTCCTGTCTCCGATAATTCTCATTCCAAGGATTTGCTTTGTAGCTCCCAAATCCTTCATTAAAAATACCTTGTTCGAGGTAGAAGGTCTCTCATACAACTTTGATAGATGATCCCAAAGTCCTTGTGCTGTCGTTTGTGTTGATACATTAAACAAAACATTACTAGATAATGAAAGAATGATTGTAGCCACAACCTTTTGATCTAGTTTGTCCCAATCTTCATCCTTCATCGTTGCTGACTTTTTATTTTTTCCTTCCAATGTAATCAAAAGGTCCTTCTGAATGAGGAGATCTTTGAGTTGCAATTTCCACATTTTGAAGCTTTGTCCTGAGAATTTTTCAATTCTCCATTTGTTTGTATCCTCCATTTCTTACAAATTTTTGTGCTAATTTTCTTACTTGGATTCAATAAGCATATCAAATTAAAAATTTCAATGTTTGCAATCAAATACTTACAATTTTATTTCATATCTCTAATATACAATAGATCTAAGATCCTTGATTCTATAACCCTACAAATTCGATCATGCAACAACATAGATATGTACCTTCACACAGCGCCAAACAATGCTTAAACAAAACAATAAAAAATGGCTCAATAATCAACTCTACTGAATTGTTGGGATGTGAAGTCCTGCATAACCACCTAAGAGTTGTTTTGCTTCCAAAACAAAATCAACTTATCCTCTTAATGAAATATCCCTCTTTCACTTATCCATGTATGGCACTTAGAGACTACCACCAAATAGTGACATAGTACGGGGTTCCTCCTCATCCTCCCATCCCGATAGTTGATTAGCCATGTCTATTTATAAAGAGTCTAAAAATAATAATGTAGTAGAAAATGTGGTTTTTGTTCCTACTAAAAAGAACACTACAAGACATAATAATGTTTTCATAAAATTATCCGAGTCTTACACCAGCATTCTTCAAAACTTATTAAAAGATGGTTTAATCACTCTCTTAGAAATTAGATTGCTACCTGATGATAAACCATATCCTAGCTAGAACGATGCATAAAATTTTTTCCAATATCATCTAGTCCCTAGCCATGACATTGAATGTTGTGTGCATCTTTAACATGTAGTCCAAGACCACATAGATATTAGTGTCATCTAGCTTGATGATAGAAAGAAAAACTCAAACAATTTTATCGCCAAGGCTAATAACCAATTATAGATCTACACAGATCCCTTTCCATCTCATTCTACCAATATAATCACATCCACTTATAATTATTCTAAACCCAACCACTATGATTATGTGAAAAATATCTCATTCTTTCCTATTCCTCATACTATTCATGTGGATAATGCTCTTGATATAACCTTTACACCATATAAACTCCCCCTAAGTAGGGAACCCTCTCCTCTCTACATCCCCACTTAGGTCAACTGTAACATTGTGACTGGTGTTATGGTTGACCCAACTAGTTGGGTCAATGTTATCATAGAGGAGACCCTTTTTATTAATAACTTGCACAAGGAGAAATATGAGGAATCAAAGACCATGATCCATACTCACAATGACTTCTCTATGCCTCCCATTGGGTCTATTTCTTTATCGGTCCTGGTTGGACCTAAATCCCTAGATGTCCCTTTTGTTGTGATTCCTGAATCCAACCTATTAAAAGTAAGACTAGGAATTCCATGGCTAGTCTCCATGAATACGTTCACATCAATAATCCACAAATTTTTGAAGCTACCTCATGATGGTGTAATCTATACTATCCATGAAAAATGATACAAACCTCTTGTGTCACATGGGTGCTTCTCACTAGACCATTTTTGGCTTGCTTCTATTGGACCTTTACTACCGCATGAAGAATTGTTCTACAAGGTCTATTTTAGGTACAAGATGGGAGTTGTGGCCCCTAATTCTATTTTCCACCTCTACCTCATGTGATCTCTATGAAGGAATCTATGCATGCACAACAATGTGCCTTGAACTTCACACCTTCCTCCTCAAAGACTACAAAATAAGAATGCTCCCAAACATAGACCTTCTCTAACTTTGATTTCATAACCTCCAGAGGTGTCCTTAGCTCCTTCTACTATGCCTAGCATAGAAAAAGGAAAGGTACCCATGTTGATGAAATCTAAACCTTAGATCTTTGGTGAAGCCACAATAGTGGTTTACAATTTGGAGGAAGGAAAACTGAGAAAAAATGACCCCATGCTAAAAAAGTGATTTTGGGGAGTACGAACCTAGAAATTCGACTGAACCAAAAAGGGGTTCAACCGAACCTGGGTTTGACCGAACCCCTTAAACTTTTTTCTGCCAAAAAAAAAAAAAGCATATGAAAGGGGTTCAAGCGAACCCCCTTGAAGAGGTTCACTTGAACTAGGGTTCGAGCGAACCTTGTTTCGAATGAACCCCTATGGGCTCGCTTGAACCCCCCTAAATCCTCATCCCCTCCCTGAGACACAAAAAACCTAAATCTTGGCACTTCAGAGCTCGGGTGAAGGATGAAAATGGAGGAATCTTCACAAACCCAACTGGAAATAGGTAGTCCTCAGAATGAGCTATCCAATGAATATAATTTTAATATTTTTTGGTTTTATTATGTATTTGTTTTTTTTAGTTTTAATAAACATAGGTTTTTCATCGAAAATGAAGGTCTCTATTCTGCACATGTCGAAAAATAGCAGATTATCAATTTTTTTTTTTGAAAAATATGAGTGCATTAGATATTGAAGTCCTTGATCCAACAAAAAAATAATTGAATTTCAATATATACAAAAAAAGTTATGCGTTATACGGTTGCACTATGTCTGAATTGTAATTGGTTTGACTTCAAAACTTGTTTAAAGAAAAAATATTCAATAAAAAAACATCTAACCAAGTGGAAGCACTGAATATCAAAGTTACAAATCTAAATTTGAAATAATTATAATTTTTTCCTTCATGGAAAAAAATTTATGCATTATACAGTTTGTGTCACTTTTTTAAAATGTTTCTTTATGAAAAAAACCAGTTTTTGTGGGACATGGAAAAAGAAGTGCAGCCTGATTCCAAAAATTTTGAAAAAAATATTTGTAGAATCTACAGACAAAATGTGACGAGACTCTAGTTTTCATCATTTGCAAATTCTTCATGGTTTAGCTGCTATAGGTGCTCGAATGTGAAGATTTAGTTAAAAATAATAATTTTAGTGTCTAGTTTGGCCAAAAATTGTAAACCACTATTGTGGGATCACCCTCTTCCAACTTCTAATTTTACCTGTAATTCCTTGCCTTGACCTATATGGTAAGGGAAAGCAAGAATCTAGAGTTGGCTATTTTTTTTTACTTTTGCATGTCAACTCTTGAGCCCTCCTCCAATTCCTCGTACTTCTAAAGAAGAGAAAGGAAATGAGCCCAAGGTTGAGATTCTAGTCTCTATTTTTGTAGCAACTCATGTTCCTCTTCAAGAGCCCACTCTTCTACCAGTAATAACTGTGAAGATTACTCCACTAGTGAAGTAGGACACCCTAGAGTCTTTTCGAGCTTCTATTCCTAGTAGTCATAACCATCAAAACTGACTTGCATGTGAGAGTAAGCGTCACCAATAGGTATTGGACCATGAACGTGATACCTTGCAGAAGAATGAGGATGAGCCTTTTCCTTTTTTCTTTGTTCCTATTTCTATCCCTGTAACTAGCTCTATTTCTATTCTTGCTTCTACTCCTATTTCTCTAGTTCTACTTTTGGCTTCTTTGATGGATCTTGATGAACATCGTTCCCTGAGAGGGTATAGGTGTTCATCACTCCTTTGGAGCCTCCCTTGGTCACTTCTCTACCTAATATTCCCCCTTTTATTGAGCCCATTGATATGCCTCATATAAAGGTCATAGCTAGTATGGCTCCTTTTGTTTCTTCTATTTCTTCCACTTTTTATAAGAGGATTCCACATCCTCCTGTTAAGCGTACACCAGAGCATGTCCTCACCTTGAAGGATAGTCGTAAAAGTCTTCTTCTTCATCTTATTCTAGTCTAGTCTATTCCATTCTTATGAAGAACAAGTCTCCTACCACCCCTCTTTTGGAGGTCAAAAAAGAATCCCTAGTTCATCTACCTCCTTTTACTCAGTCACAACACTTCACTCTAGAGAAGTACATACATCTGACTTGATGGATGACATTCCAACTTTTTCATATATCTTTTCTAGATCAATGAAGTTAACCTTGTAGGAGCTTATTGATGAGGACATTGAGGTGGTCTCCTCCTTGGCTCTTAGTATAGGTGAGTCAACATGCACCACTCTCACTATTCTCCCTCTATAGTCTCATCTTCCCTTCGCTTATAATGATCTATATTGGGAGAAAGCTGACTTGTTGGAGGTACTATATTAGAGTGCAATACCTTTTCTAATCTTTAGATTAGATTTATGTGTTTCATTTTGTTCTCTTGTTCTTGTCCTTTTATGTTTGTGCTCCCCGTGGAGGACCCTTGATGCCCTTGTAGGTAATTCAATATAGGAGAGAAAATTTGTCATAAAAATTATTCCATGTCTCATCATTCTTTTATTTGTTGTACAATTCAACTTTCACGTCAGGAATGATGCAAAGCATTGAGGAATTTAGGCCTCTTCCATGTTGACCCAACTTTTTATTTTTCATGTACTCTTCTTCTTGTTCCAATCTATTTAGCGGGTGATAACATTTCATATAACTTACACTATACATAAGTTTTAATGTTCAGTTCTGACCCTAAATACTTGGATCCCCCTATGCTTTTGATCTCTTTATCTCTCCACTTTTTCTTGAAGTTGTGGATTTTATGTGTTATTCCTTGCATCATAACATTCCATGGATACATCTCACTATGTATGTCATGACAAAAGGTCTCATCATCTTTCTTCTCCTTATAATGACTTATACTTCTTTGTGTAGCACATATCATTCTATGTGGGGCTATCATATTTGATTATTCCTGTTTTTCAAAAATATATCTTAAAAATCTTGATGTCTTATGATCTCATTGTCTAGCTTGGGGGAAACCTAACTAGACTTGTCTTTTATCTTGATCTTGTTCTCTAGCTTGGGGGCAACCTGACTAGACTTGTCTTTTCTATGATTTCCTTGCAACATAGTTTAAATAGTTCCACATACATATTTTCTTGTCGTATAGTCTCTAGCATAACACAACTTCCTAGCCATACTTATCAATGATATCTTTACATCTGATTAAATTCTAGCATTCCCATTTTTTTCTTTTTCACTTTGTGTTTGTCTACAACTAACATGTTTGTGGTGAGATTGCAGTCAACTTTGCAAGATAGAAGATCCATGTCCTCTTCGTGTCTTGGATCAGATTTTCAATCACATTTACTGGATCAAATATTTGTGTCCTCTTCATCTAGGGTATATTCTCTCCAACTTCTTTCTTTCTCTACTATAGCTCACATATGCTAGAATGCATATGCTTGCTAAAGTGGTGGAAAAATGTAATGTCAAAAATGACATCCTATGCAATTTCACATTCCACAAACCTCCCCTTTAGATAAATTAATTCAATAACGCAACTTTCCCTTAATTTGTCCTTAACCCATTCATTCTTGGTCATTAAAGTGGATTTTTGTTGTAGATGACTATACGTTACACAAACATCTGCACACCGTGTGAACTTCCTGAAAATATTCTTGATAGAAGTTGCCATTTGGATGTTACTCTTCTCACCTACCTGTGATTTTAACACATTTGTTGCTTGCAGCCATGCTGTGAATGACCCCTACTTGCATATACTCTCCCAAAACATTAGTTTTGACATTCATTTTCACTCTTTTTCATTCACTCTCTCAATCTTATCTCATTTTTCTCCATTCTATCAATCTTGTTGCTCTCCTACACCATAGCAACTTCATTCTACTATTGTTATCATACATTCTTTCTCTCACAAGGTGTTCAATATCGTTATACTAAACTTGGGATTTTCCTTTCAGTATTACAATCTTGCTTAAGGGATGCTAACTACATTTCTTTATATTGCATCATCTATAAATTATGTAAAAGTACAAAGTTGTGTCACACTTTCAACCAACTTATCAACACAACTAAATTTAAGTATTTCTAACTAAAAATCAATTTTGGTCAAACATATGATCTAGTAAGATTCATTCTAGCCAAGTTAGACACTTCCACAACTTTTTCAACTAAAATTGTTGGCTAAAAATATATGGAGCACCACTTTGAGTCCAATTTACCAAAAAATTAAAATTATTTGAAAAACTTGAAGTTTCAATAAATCCTACTAATGTAAATAACATCTTTTTAAAAATATAAAAATACCCTTTTGTAGATCCATAAGTGTAGTTTTCAAAAATATTTTTATTTTAATAGTTTAATTATTATTTATATTTTATTTTTTATTTTTACTAAAAGCAGGTTATCAACACAAAATATTAGCTTGATTACCATGCCAAGGAAAAATACTAAAACTTATTACAAAAAAAATAAATATGATGCACTAGATAAAAGAATCTATTTCAAGATGGGATAATTTTTTTTCCATTTTAGATAAATATTTAATATGAAAGTTGAAGTTGATGGAAATAACTATTTTTTGATTCACACACATTTTAATATTTATTTAAAAATATATATATTTATCAAAATTATAAAAAAATATATCAATGCACTAAATTTTTAAGCTATAAATACACAAAAAATTTGAAGGAAAAAAAAAAAATTACTATAAAAAGTTTAACGTCCCATGCAACTTCATTTTTCAGTATTTTATCAACAACTAAATTATAGTGTTAATTTATTAAAAAATAGTTTAAAATAATTTTTAATTTAAAAAAAAAATTCAAACATAAAATATACTAAAAAATACATATTTTATTAGTTTACATCATTTCAAAATTCAAAACATATATGCCACTTTTTAGTGATTCAAGTTTAAAAGTTGGATCAATGTTGGCCATTTTGTTAATAAAGTGTGACACAACTTTGTGCTATTAAGTTGATAGCACATTATTCTAGCACGTCTATTTACTTCATTATCTCATCTCTTATTTTTTTTTATATCTATCTTTTTGGCTGTTCATGGAGGTGGGAACACTTATGTGAGGGTTTGATTGATACAAGCCCCTAAAACAATCCCAACCATTTTCTCATTTCTATGTGTGCAAGTATTGAAGTTTCAACTTTGCTGGAGGCTCCATTTTTGGAACTCTTGTGAGTGTCTTCTTTCTTCTTCTTCATTTCATCTCTTCCTTTCCATTTGGTTTAGTACATGTTTGTCTTTATTATTTCTTTGTTATTCTAGTATATTTTGAGTATTCAATTATCAAAATTTCTAGTAGGTTCTCAGTTGTTTTCTATGGTGAAATCAATTTTCATTTGTATGAGACTATAACATGTCATGAGGATGTCTGTGTACTTTTTCATACTTTATCAAGAGCTTGCTAGCTTTCTTAAAATACCTTTATAACATGCTCTTTCAATCTCTGAAACTCTCATCCTTTTGTTCTACATAAAACATAAATAAACCTCTTCATCCCTCATCCCATCACCCGAGCTTTGATCCTTGAGGTAGTTGAGGACTATTCACCCCTTCAAACCTTGTCGTCTTGAGGGAGTCGAATCTCTTCCTCTACACTTTTATTTTAAACAAACAAAATACAAGACCATATAGCCCTTGAATTGATAGCTTAAGGTTCTTCATAGTTTTCTTAACTTTGTTTATGATATTTTTGGGTACAAGTGTAAAAACTGGAAGGAAGTAATTGAAGCCAACACCTCCATTTAATCTAGTCAAAAATATCAATTAGAAGGCCATTTTATAAGTGGTAGACTTTGTCTACTCATTATAATTCCCATAAGGACCTCCAAAAATATTATCCACCAAAACATTAGGATCACAAATCTTCCAACTAAACCAAGTTGCATAACCCCAAGATTATGCATATACCATTAAGATTTACCAAAACTAAAATGGATCTAAGAACATGTAGTTCATGACAGATCCAACAATATTTGCTAGACCTCAACACAATGTCTCAAAACTCATGTCTTCATTGCCTTATACTTCATATATTGTCTATGACTTTATTAATCCCTTTAAAATATTTCATGCCCCTACAAAACTATTTATTCATCATGTAAAAGGGTCAATGTAAGGATATGCCATTATCATCCTCTGACATCAATGATCTTATTCATTAAGGAATTGAATTCAAGAAGCTTTTGCAAAGACATTTAATCTTGACAAACCTCCACAAAAGTTTAACTCTATTTTTCTTACTCACCACAAAGCGAATCTACATAAAACTTGCATTATGAAAGGTCCTATCAAGGGCATCTTCGAGACTTCATAAACACCCAAATCATATTACTCAAAATTTTCTATCATCATAGAGACTAAGTTTCTTACTAAAATTCTCCCATGTCAGTCAAACATTTATTAGAACTCAATCACTTCAAACAAAACTTTACAACTTTATAAAATTCATCAAATCTCCCTGTATGTCTATGCAATGTTGAAAGCTCCCAAAATACAACATACCTAGTAAAAATGATGAATATCACCATGTATAACTTTCATCCTGGGGATGTTTGGGCATTTGGAGATGATTTATTGCAAATTCTTGAAAGTTCTTCCTAACTCATGTAACACGCTATGCTCCTCTCCTTGATTCTACAACATGCCCTACATAGGGTAGCAAGGTAGCCTCCACACCTTGTATGAAGAAGACCCATTCAAAATCAAACCGATCCTAAAGTTTCAAAATATATATATTTTTTGAATCTTTAAAAAAAAATTCCCTCTTAAAACTAGATGTGGTCTTTTGAGGAATATTGAATTTTTCCCTTGCTTTCTTTTAAAAAAAAATTAGAATATGAAACTTACTTTTGATAAGGCAAATCATTTTTTTCATTTTTTAATTACACAAGACTCTATACTAAAGCCAATAGTCAATAAAATGTGTGCAATGAACTTTTCATTCCCTTAAGAAAAAAGTATGATTATTTTAGTCAAAAGGAAAAATAAAATCAACAATTTTTTCTCTTAATCTCTCTAATTGTAAATTTTCATTAGTAATTAAGTGTATATATATTTTGATGGTAAATAAATAAAAGAATAAAAACAACAAATGCTTTTAAATTTTACACATAATTTTTAAAAAAATTAATTTATTGCTACAATTAACATTAAGTTTCTATCTACATCTTATGAAACACAATCTCAATGGGAGCATGGAGCGAAAGGGCAAGAGCAAGCGCAAGGGAGGAGTTTGAATTTGGCTAAGGCGGGAGAGGGTGAATTTGACTCTGAAGATGAAGATGGTGATTGGGAGGTCGGTCTGTTGACTGTGGTATTCTTGGTGAGCTAGTTGTGGGTCTTCTTTCCTACTGGACGGTTCTCTGTGTGGGTGTGCCTATTACAGATCATGCCTGGTCCTTATCCTGCGCTTGTTTGAGAGAGAGATCTTTTCCTATTGGCACGACTTTACCTGGGGCATTCTTTACCTTATCCGGTATTATTTGAGTGTTGGAGGCTGTTGGAGGCTTCTATCTCTATTTTGTATATGTCGTTTCTGAAACTAGAAGGCCTTTGCAGGCATATGGTAGTGGTCTATGGGAGGGAGTGGTTGTATCTTCGAACAATGCTTCTTTTCTATGGCATTTCGTTTGGCCCGCTTTGGCAATGGGTGGGGGTGATCACTCCTTGAAGGAGTCCTTGCTTGGTGCTATCTTAGCCAGCCTGGTTGTGGCTTCCAAATGGCAAGTGGATTTTGACGTCTATTCTTTTGGTTTGGAGCCTATATTGGGTTGTTGGCCCATTTGGTGGTGCAGTTTTGTTGCTTGAGTAAGGATGTTTTCTTCCCTTTGCTTTGCTGGGTTTTGTTTGGGTCTACTCTGGTGTTATAAGGGGTTTTTCATTGTGAGAGTAGGTGTCTTTTTTCTTCCATTGTTCATGTATTTTCCCTCATGTTCTTTGATGTTCTTCATTTGTGTTTGGGGGTTGGTGCTTCAGTTGGACCCCTCCGTGGGTATGGGCTTGGTGTTGTTTCAACTTTGTCCAGTGCTGAAGGTGTTGAGGGTTGGGTGGCTTTCAAAGATTATCTTAAAAACCCATATACTATTGTTGTTGTTGCTTGCTAAGGTCTTTCTTCTTACTGTAGTCTTTTCCTTCTCTCTGAATTCTAGGTCTTCTTTTGAGGTGGAGACCTCTCCTATGTGTTGTGCCCTTAGCACATGCCCCATTTAGAACGGGGACCCTCTTTTGATGTGGAGACCTCTCCTATGTGTTGTACCCTTAGCACACTACCTCGTTTTGCGTGCCCCCCTTTTTGGTGTCTCGGATGGTTAATATTGCTTTAAAGTCCCACCATAAATTGACCATGCCCTCCCCTTTTAATTTTGCCGTGTTCTGGCGCCTCGCGGAGTCCCTCTGGCAGTTTGACCCTGCCAACGGCCTCGGGCCCTGCTGGGCCCGGCCGTTTGGGATTCCCTCGCCGAGTTTCCCTGCTGGACCTGCCATTCCCGGTGGCATCCGCTCCGCATCCTTCTGGACCTCGGGGTCTGAAACCCTGTTTGCTCTCTGTTCGAAACTTGTGAAAATATTCAAAACACTGTCCTGCCCTCCGAACCCTGAACCCCGGAGTTCTGCTTCTGGGGTTTTGACCACGCTTCGCTATTGCTTGATGGTGAACCTTTTCCTCCTAGGTCCCGCCACCATTTTTTCTGACCGAAGAATGTGGGAGACCTTGACTGTTGTCGAGTGCTCCGAGCCTGACCATCCGAAATTCTGTGATGGCTCTGCCATCCCCGACAGCTGATTTTTGGCAGAACTCCCCCCTTCGGGCCCCGGATCGCTCTTCACTGCCACTGTCCTGATCGACCCAAAATATTCACAGCGATGTCCATCCTGCGCCTCCCTGGACTTCGGGCCCCGAGTCTCCCATTGCCGTTACCAATATTCAAACTCACCAACCTTTTGCGCGGCCGTACCTGCATTTAATATGATCATTAATGGTGGTTAGGGGTATAAAATACCCACTCCGACCCATCATTATCATTTGATAGGATAGCAGAGCGATTGGAGAACTTCATTAAGGAGCCCACCATCTTTGACACTTTCACGCTCATCACCCTGAGCATCATTTCATCGACCATAGGTGGATCCCACATCTCCCCGCATCGTGTGGTTGAGGTAGGTCATCTGTTCATTGTCCCGAGAATTGTTTTCATGATTTCTAAAGATTTAAATGAATAGCAATCATTAAGAAGGCATGAAGATAATAAAACACGACATTGCACACAAAACCCATATGTTGAAAACTTGAGAAACCTTCGGGGTTTCCATTGTCACCGATCTAGAACCTTACCTCACCACGACCGTTCTTCCCACAGAGAAATTGTCCTCTTCGGCCTCGGCACCTGCCTTCACTGTCCGTGATAAAACGATGAACATTGCCGACCGACGAAAATTTCCTCCCTCGGGCCGTCAGACTTCCTTGATCGGAAGTCACCCTTGATACTGCCGTGACGAAACTACAATCTAACCCCAGCTTCCTGTCTGACAGAGCCCACTCTTCTCCTCACCACGAGTATTTTAAAGGATAGAATGGGCGCCCTATGGATTCTCATGCCTCGGAACCCGGAGGTCCGCTTCTGGGGTTCCGACCGTGCTTCTCCGTCGCTTGACGACATCTCGCCTTCCTATCGCCGGCCTCCTATTGGCCGCTAGAATGTAACTTGAGCTGCAGATCGACATCTTTATTTGCTATGGGCTCTGGATGTTGGGTGTCCTTTCTTCCTTATCCGCCATCCCAATGGAAAACTCTTTCGGCCCCTCCATGCTTTGGGCCCCACCCTTCTCCCCATTGTTGGCTTTTCTTTTTGGACTGGCATCCTTTGGATCTCTCGGGCCCCAGTGTTTGGAAGTCCGTCCTTGGGATTCCGCCTTTCTTCCGCCATCGGGGAGATATTCATCCACCACCAGAACCTCACAACGACACACCTTTTCCCTAGCGATTTCACCCGTCCTTCTGATCACCAGGCTCCGAACTCCTGTCAGCCGCAGGGATGCCGCATGAACAACTAATGCCCTCCCCCTCATCGAGCTTCGGCGATCGAGACTCCTGTCCTCATCCGCCGTCCTCACGGAAAAATATCGGTCGCCCCTCTGACCTTCAAGCTCCGCCCTACCGATCGTCGCCAAAGTCCAAGCCAAATCTTGCACCGCCGGGCCCTTGCTGCCGGGTTGCCCCTTCCGGACTTCTATCTGACGTTCACCGTCCTAAACGGCGAAGGGAAAATGCCTTGCCGGTGCCCCAGGGCTGAACCCTTAGAAGTAAAATGACTTTCCGCCAGCTGCCCTTGAGCCTACCGGACCCTAGACCCTGGAATTCCGTCTTCGGATTTCCGTTTGTTGTCTACCGTTCCAAACTGATATCTCTCAATGGCTCCCCGGCCTGGGACTTCCGAGTTCTCTTAAATCGATCCAAACGAGCCCAAATCTAGAATCTAAATCTAATCCACATGCTTAATTTCAGCCCTCTTCATTGCAAACCTCTCAAGTTACTAAAATTTGACCAAGGAAAGTCTCTGAGAGCCTTCCGCAATGTTTTCCCTTCCAAACAACATTCCTTCCAGGGAAGTTCGGCCCTCTAGGCCTGAATTGTCCAAATGCCCTTAATCAAAAGATCAATAACATCTGGGGATAAAAGGTCATGTTATGCTTAATTGACTATTTGAAATAAATATTATTTTCAGGGTATTGGCTAACATGAATGCTTTTATGATCCATTATGCTGACTTTGCCCTTGCTTGCAGAATATATGGAACTGGGTGTAGGACCTTCAGGGGCATCTACCGAAAAGGACAAGGGGAAGAAGTCAGGAAGGACCCCTTGAGGGAAAGAAGACAAGGACCAGATGAAGTACCAATTCTAGGACAAGCCTCTCCACTCAAAAGTCACCACAGATTGGAAGGAGATCACTGACACCAATATAGGCCAAGTTGACATTGATGAATTCATGAAAAGGGTCAGGGTCAATCCAACAACAAAGAATGCAAGATTAATAAAACAGAGTGGAATAGCAAAGGCTACTGGATTTACTCCATCCCTCATGGCTCCCAAGTTGGTCATGGCTTGTTGAGAGGCATATCAACCAGACACAAGAACGATCATTGACAGAGACAGTAATGTCCTCGCCAACATGTCACCTGAGGGAATCACCAAGACCTTCCATATTCCCACATTCCAAGAGATGGAGGTCCCCACCATAGAAGAATTCCAGGCGGTGTGGGATGATAATCCGATGGGCTGTAAGAAGTCAATCAATTTGCATTGGCTCAAGGAAAGGTAGGGCAGCACTGCGAAGGTTCCTTAGGAACTCTTCCACACTGATTTTCATGAAGATTATCATGATTTGGTGACCATGTTGAGCCAGGTTATGGGTCTTCCTACCGCGGCCTTCTTCCAAGAATCGATGGTATACTTCATTGAGTAGATCCTACATGGAAACGAGGACGTTACAACAAAGTCTTTGTTCTACTGGGGAGGAATCATAAGCAACTGCTTCCATGAGTAGTTTATCGACATAAAGAAGAGCTCCAAATTTTATATGACTTCCTGTCTTGTCTATTCCTTGGTGGATTAGAGATAGTACAGCGGGTTGTTTGTGGCACCCGATCAGGAGTAGAGGCGAACATTCAAAGCCTATGATAGATATCCGCAGCTCCAGTACCGGAACTTCAAAAGGAATTACTGCCAAGTAAACGACACCTTCATTGGCCATTTTATCAGAATGATTGCTAGGGACTTCGAGAGGAGGGTCTCCCATAGTGCCAGGGCATTATTGAAGCAGTATGCTTTTATTTTCATCCAGTATCCAAAGTTCACATATATCTATGCCTAGGGATTCACTGAAAGGACAAATAGATTGCCTCGATACCCCAACGACTGAATCATCCTCCTGGAGCTTTCTCGGCAACTCCAACACCTACAGGATATCTTTAGCAGCAAACATATAGTGGGAATCTCCTATCGCATGACCCTTGGCCAGTGCATGTACCAACTGCAAAATTCCCAGTGTGCTGGTAACTCTGAGAAAGAACTGAAGGATTACCATTTCTACCTACACACTACTCACCTGCAGATGGACCCGCATGGCCACGTTAGGAAAGCACTGGGGTCAACATATGCTCATCTTCACCATATTGAGGATTTCTAGGCTGACTGCTAGGATGATAAGGAAGTGCGCGCAAGGCACTACATGCAAATGACTATATAATTCATAAGGAGGGTGCAACCTTTCCCCGTACCGAACAAAGTCGAGGAGGACGAGGCCAGCATAATGTATCCCAGGTACCCTGCAGTCACCAATCTGCCAATACCATCAATTGACTAGGATGAACAAGAGGTCAATGACCTCGATACCATAACCCAGCCAATCTTGGCCCGTACCAAGGAGTGGATCGATGGGCAGGTGGCTCATTTAAAGTGGCAAGGGGTGGTCTTGACTTATGAAGGGCTCAAAAGTGAGCCAAGTGCTAGAAAAAATGTTGCTGCCACCGCATCAACTGGTGGGACTTCCAAGTCTCCTCCTGTCACTAGGTCCAAGAAGAGAAAAGGAACAGAAACCAAGCAGTCTCCAGACCCCAAGGTCTATGCAAGGAAAGAAATAGGAGGTTCACCTCCCAAAAGGCTCAAGCAGGCAGGGAGTGCTATGGAGCAACTTTCAACCCAGGAGAAGGAGGCAGAAGGTACAAATCAATTGGAGCCTTGCTTGGCCCTCCCTACCCCTCCTATTGCTCCACCCACCTCCCTGGCTATGGTAGCTGCATCTCCCTCGGTAGTGGACATTTCTGTCCATCTTGCCACTTCGCCTCCGGCCAAGTATGTAATAGTCTGTGACTCCTCTTCTGCCATGACTACTCCCCCTTCCTCGGCTGCCATGTCACTAATCACATCACTCCCTTTGGCAACAACAACGACACCTATTCCCACTACCACTATGCCTGAGACTCTTTCTAGGCACATGCAAAACCTTCCCCCTAAGCTCTCCCAAATCTTAATGGATCCGACTCTCCAAGCAGCCCTTGCGCAAGTCCTTGCTACTGCTCAACCTTCATAGCCACTGATAGGGCCACCCACCATGGAGGCCACCATGCTAATCTCAAAGGAGTGGGAGGAATGAGAGTGGGAGGCATCGAAGCCTGTTGAGGAGGAGACCGATGAGTACCATGAGCACTCGGAGTATGAACACCGAACCATTGACAGGGTGGCTTATGAAGAAGAGGGAATGGGCTCTTCCGAGAGTGGGGATGAGGAGTGCAGCTCTGGTGCTAGGGTAATCATACAAACCTTTGATGATGAATTTGAGGAGGAAATGGAACAACAGTTGAAGGACACTAGGGCAAAGGCAGAAGGGTCACCCCATGATGAAGAAGGGTAGCCACTAGAAGAACAACAACAAAAGGATTTAACTGAGACTGAGACCCATGTTGTTAGAAGCCCCAAGGCTGAGTGTACTGAGGAAAAGAAGGAAGAAGAAACAACAAGAAAAGAAAGTCCCATTCAGCAACCATCCACCGGGCTGCCTATGAAATGCCTCATGTTCATCCATGACTCCGACGAAGAGGAGGGAGATGCTACCAGAGAGAAAGGAAAATCCCCAGAGGGAAAAGGAGTGGAGATCTTAGCCTTGACCAAGAAAGGTGAACGTGACCACGATTCACCCAAAGGAAAATCTACTGTGCTTGAGTGGTTGGAGAGGGAACTTGAAAGAAAAACCCCTGTGCTGAAGGACCCAAGGGCAAGGTTGGAGGGCATCGTGGCTCGAGCCCAAATCATGACGAAGAAGGAGAAGAAGCCCAAGGTCCAATCCAAAGTAACAATGGATGCTTCTGAATCTCGAGCAACACAAATTGTAATGCCTACGATTGGCCAAACTAGGGTAAGTAATAATATCTCCACCGTCAACTTGGGGATCGCCACCAGAGAGCAGAAAGTTGAGCACCTTGAGGAGTCAGTGGCTATAGTGGTGCATCTGATAAAATAGGATAAGATCTCGAAGGATGAGCTCAAGGCACAGGTCGCGGCCTTAACAGATTACATACAACAATGGTCTTCAGTAGATGACCTACCTACCACATCCACGGCCGCACCTCAACTGCTTTCCAAAGAGCAGATCAATAAGATGGAAAGAAGAAAGAACTTGGAGAAGACCACAGAGGACTAGTTCTGACAAGTCTCATATGTCGGAAACATTGGAATTAGCCTGGCTGTGCAAATAGCCAACAAGTTCTTGGACCTGATGCAGTCTTTGGAGAGCACAAGGAAGCTCTACATCGATTTCCCTGTGAACTACAACCACCTTTCTGAGGATCGAGGCTATCCTTCAATTACCTGAAGCCACATGGGAGAAGAAGCTTGCGTTTAAGAAAGGAGATCACTGGCTGATGGATGTGTGGTGCCAAGACATTGACAACTAGAAGGAGAGGCTAGAACAAATCATGAGCAAGGTGGATCCAGACATTAAATGGATCAAAGAAATCAGGGCAGAATGTACTCGATACCTTAAGCTGATGACGGACTACAACATGCCCAATGTGCAAATGGATCCAGAAAAGATAAAACCCTACTTCTAGGAGAAGATGAAGGACGGGATGGTAAGTGAAATCACAACGAAATTCCCAAGTTTTGCTGCATGTGCCTTCAATTAGTCAGAGTTGTTCAGGGACCAAGTCTCAAAGTATGATGAGAATTGGAAGAGGCTGGAGGATAATGCAAAGGAATAGAGCTACTAGGCGCTGCGGTGTGAAATCATCGAAATAGACAAGCTCTAGGTAGTCATCCTCAAGTTCATAGAATACACAGCTTCTAGGGGGCAGGAGAACAACCCTGCCAAAGATGAAGAGCTTCCTGAAGAGTAGCTACAGTGAAAACAACAATCAGCTACAAGACAAATCTGCTACAACACCTGGGCACTACAAGAAAAAATTGGGAAAAGACAAAAGATATATTTTAAATTGTTGTATATTGGGGGGTAGGTGAAACCCTATTTTGCAATGAATCTTGGCCACACAATAAGAATTGATCTTGACTATTCATTGAATCTTTTGGACACTATAAATAGGGCTCTCCTCTCATTTGCAAAGGAAGAGTTGAGTTGTTGTAAAGACATGCTACTTAAATTTATAGAGAAAAGATATTGACTTGGTGTATTTTATGAGTTTCTCACATGTTATTTGGTTCAATTTCCATTGTTACTTGATTAAATTAGTTTTCATTATTGTTTAGTTAGCTATTCTCTTGTTTTGGGTAGATTTTAGGAATGCTATTTTGTGATTATAAAAATTCCTGCTATGTTGATAAATCCTTTGTCCATACTTTTTTCTGTTTGCTGATGGTAGATAGCTGTGTAAAGTTAGCCTGGACTCAAATTCGAAGCTGCTCCAAGACTCTTACCTTTGTTCATGCATGCACATGGTGAATGAAAGATAAAAAATTTGTAGACCTTAGAAGATAGCACAAGTTCCATGATACTGTGAGATTTTTGGTTAAGTGGAACATTGTTTTGAGAAGTTGTCCATTGCAGGAACTCCATTATCACTATTCGCTGTTAGTTGCAGACTTAGGAACTTTCCCTCTTCCTTGCCTTCTTTTCCTTTTTTTATAACTGACCTATGCTAAGGTTCATTGCACATTGTAAAGCCAAATCCAACAACAAAATGGAGTCCAAGACTGTTGTTTGAACCTACAACCAATGCATAATAACTTTCCATCCTAAGAACTCTATTTCAAGATCCAACTTCCATGCTTTGTAACCCATCCATAAGGCTGCCTTATGATTCAAGGAAATCATATCAAACAATTGAAATATTCTAAGCACTGTCAAGACTTGACATTAGAGACCTTGGGATAGTGTTCTGCAATCCGATTGTGGAATATTGTCTTTCAAGAGAGGTAGTGCATCTGTGCACTGCCTGTGTTGAAAAGTGAATAAAAACACCATCAACAGAATTGGCGCTAGAGGGAGGGCCGACGGTGGAAATACCAAGTTAAGGGTTAAAAGTGAAGCTAGATCGAATTGGATCATTCTCTCTAGAAAGATTTCAAAGAGTTCTACGGTCAACACCAAACAAGGGAGAATTTGAAGAATTGCAGCCTCCTACGAGGGCAAAGCGACCTAAAGGAAGTAGCGTTGCCTCTTCCTCCTCCTCCATTCCATTCACCTCCATTCCACCCTCACCTTCATTCAGCTAGCCTTTGTCTTCCACCCAACCATCTCAAACTATATTTGCACCTCCTATCTCCGGCAGCTAGGGGATTGCTCGTCTCCCGGCCCTATCGGTCCAGGGTATGGTCCGATCAGCCCCAGCTCAAGTGCAGTCCCAGATTGCTGTTGTATTGCAGATACAACGTTGAATTTCCATTTTCTAATAGCAGATACCACCTCTGCCACCCTCCATGGATTAGCGCATAACCCTTCGCGGATGCATTTTTCCGCTTACCATGATATGCCCAAGAATCTGGAGGGCTTTTGTTCAAAGTTCCATTCGCGCGACCTACAAAGAACAACTGAAGAGCATATCAAAATATTCGAGACAACAATTACTGAAATGCAAGTTGACCATGAGGACGTTGCATGCTGCCTTTTTTCGCATTCGTTGGGGGAAGAGGCCTTCTATTGGTACATCAACCTACCAAGGGGGTCCATTACCTCATGGAATCTAATGAAGAATGCCTTCTTGTAGAAATAAAAGATTCCCCTTAGCCATTCGAAACTTTACCAGTAGTTCATGTCTGTCAAAAGGGAAGTCAACGAACCTATTGGCTACTTCAATGACCATTTTCATCAGGCCTACACAAGGCTTCAAGACTCATACCTCCATAATGATGCTGCGGCTCTCCCGGTCTATTATGTAGCACTGGACAACCTCACATCGGCCTTGGTGAAAAGGATGCGCCCACCGCTCACTACCCATGTGACTACCTATATGGAGGCCGTTGTCGCCAGTGCAGACTTGGGGTAGAATATCTCCGGCCTGCTGCCTTCTTTGGGGCCTGTAGCCCACCCAATGTAGATTCAGGGGCTTAATCAGGCGTTTGCTCATCAAACTCCTTTTATGAACCAAGTACCTCAATTGCCTATGGTACCACATCCAGGGCAGCCATTGAATTATGCACCTCCCGTGCCTTCCTATTTGTAGCCCCAGCAGCAGTATAACTATTCTCAGGCTACTCCGTAATAGTAGGTTTATTCCCAGCAACCCCAGGCACCATTGTACCTATTAGGACCAAAATTTCCTCTAGCTTATCAGAATCAGCCAGCAGTCCTGCCCGCTTTTCTCCAAAATTTGACACTGTCACCTGGGAACGGGACTGAGCAAGACAAGTTAGAGGAACTGACTGAGATGATAAATAAAATATCCACAAAAATGACACACCTAAAGAACCAGAATAATCAGTTACAGGCCTCCCAGCGTAATTTCTAGGCCAATCTTAACCAGGACAACCGAGACAATAGGGACAATAGGGATAATCAAGAAGCAAGTACTTCCTCTGGGCAGAATTATGATAGGGGGCAAAACACCTATCAGAATATAGAAAGGAGACCTTCTTAGAGGCAGAATCGCATGTGGAGCACTAGGCCCAATAATAGAGGAGTCCCTACGCCTTTCGACCAACTGACAAGCAATGAAAAAATGACCAGCGGAGTATACCTTGCCAAGGTAGCCTTGTCCGGGTGGTGTCGAATTCACAAAACCAGCAGACATTCTGAGTTGGATTGTCCCAAGTTCTAGACAGCTGTCGAAATATTCTAAGTGGAGGTACAAAATGCAGTCGATAATGCTAGCTGTAGGGACATCGTCCCAACCGATTCTTATGATTCCTCCTATCTTGTGGTTAATCAGGCACTATTTCTGCCAGGTGACCGCAATGAGCCTGAAGTCGAGCCTGCTCCTATTGAGGGTTAAGAAGCACAAGAGGTAAGTAATGAACAAACCTTGGCTCAGCTCTTTGATTCAGTAGATAATGGTCTGATAGATGAAGAAGAGCCATTTGTAGATGAGGTCCACATGTTCCATCAAAGGTTGACTCCCTACTTCCTTAGGAATAGACAAGTAGGTGGACCCTTTACAACTTCTACCTCACCAAACAATTTTGCCACCCCTCCTGACCCTAATGCCAGCAATAACCCTGGACTTCCCCATATACCTACCCAATACCTCAATAAGAATGGATCTCACAACTAGTCACAAAATCAGCCTCAGGGCCAGTCCCAAAATCCGTCTAGTCAAACAAAGGTCCAACCTCCTAGTTCTGCCATAGGCCAAGCTTTTAGTTCAGAAATTGAGCAAATGGGTGAATATGTAGCAGAAGAGTTCAAGAAGGTGAAAATAAGCTTGTTAGCTTTCGAATTACTCAAAGTCCCTGCTATAAGGCATGCCTTCTTTAGGGTTCTTAATGAGACTCCATCGTCCAGTATGACTCCAGAAATATCAGCCAAAAGAGTTACCTTTGAAGAGCCTAGGAAGGAATCAGAGATACAGGATAATACCGGGAAAAGGAAGGATGTTCCTATGAATCAACTTGCGAGTAAACAAATTGAAAGGGAACTAGAGCAGGCTAATAGGAAGATTTCCAAGGACCAGCCATTTAGGCAGACCAGGGATATGGGCAATGATAAGAACAAAGGTCAGAAGCTCACATGGACATGCCTATGGGCATCTTCCAGGGGAGACTAGAAACTCCCCCTTTCCCAACCACCATTAGGATCTTTGGGAAGAACCTGCATAACTGCCTGCTCAATTTAGGAGCGTCTACCAATGTCATGCCCTTGGCAGTATGTAAGGCTCTTGGCATCACTCCCATGCCTTGAAAGAGGAAGGTGACCTAGCTAGACAAAATAGAGATCAACATTGTGGGAGAAATAAACCGTATCCCGATGTAGATTGCTATAGACCCACGGATACAACAAGTCATTGATATTCAAGTGGCAGATATTCCCGATGCATATGGAATCATCTTGGGAAGGGAATTCACCAAGTCATTGAATGGATATACTGCCACAGACCTTTCTCACATGTGGCTACCATGGAAGGGGCTGCCAAATCAAATCCATATTGACCATGAACCCTGTATGAAATACATGATCATGGAGTACAATAATATTAATGAGGTGTTGTTTACCGAGACTAACTTGGGGAATTACCACCTTTTTGCCTACCAAAATGAGGTTGAGCTTTAGGAAGAATGTGTGGATGAAGTGTTACTAGTGTTGTATAGTCCTTTGACTGATTCTACACGAATGCCCCTAGACACGGAAATCTTGATAGGAGCCGATGATGAACTTGATAAGGACAACAACTGGGGACTACTTAGTGGTTTCCACGAATTCATTGAAAAATGCGCAAAGGATCAGCTCAACCTAGGGGTTCGAATGAATTTATAGGATATCTTGTTACCAAACTGGTGCAGGGTTCACAATGCTACCCACTCCGAGTTTGATTGTTGCTTGTGCCAATCAACAGTTGCACATGTTAAAAAATTAGCTGCTCCTTAGATAGAAACGCCAAAGGAGGCACCAGTAGAACTACCTGTTGATCAATACATCGAACCAAAAAATTCCCTTAAGGTCATAGGGATAGCCACCTAGCTGAAAGGGAATATAATCTCAATCAGACCCGAAGATAAAGAACCCTCCGTGTGCTAGACGCTCCGATTTGATGGATCCAATCCAAGCAAGGAGCTGGAGATGGGTTTGAACTCATCAGTCCAACGAGTAAGACATTTCTAGTTGACCATAGATTGCAGTTCTATTGCACCAATAACGTAGTAGAATATGAGGCCTTAGTCCTTGGCCTTCTCATGGCCTTGAAGAAAAATGTAAAAATGCTGCAAGTTTTCGGGGATTCCGAGCTCGTGGTTAAACAGGTTAGAAAGTTGTATTCTTGTCATGATCAAAGACTTACAAACTATAGGCATAGGGTTTGGGATCTCTTGGAGGGCTTAGATGCATTCAATATATAGTTGATCCCTCGTGCTCAGAATTGTACGGCTGATGCCTTGGCTCAAGCAGCCAACACTTTACAACCCCTCTCTCTATCTAGGCTCAAGAAATTCACTGTTGAGATGACATCCACGCCATTGGTCCTAGATAATGTTACCCACTTGCAAGTCTTCAATGATAACAAGAATATCCTTCAATTCATCACAAGTTTTGATGTCTTCGTAGCTCAAATAATTGATGAAGTTGATCCACAGGAACCCGAATTAGACATAGAGGGGGTTATTAACTTAAAAACCAACATGATCCCTAGAGGCATAGTTCAGTTGGAACACATATTTGACTTGGACTAGATCAGAGACCAGAATCAGCAAATGAAAAAGGAGGCCATAAGCAACCAGTGCGATTCCCACAACCTTGGGACAGCCGAGGGGATCAAGAATGTTTTTATCGGCAAGGTGTGTACACCGGAGGAAAAGAAGGGAATTACAGATGCATTGTGGAAGTACTATGATGTGGTGGCATGGAGCTATGAAGATTTAAAAATGTATGACACTTTTGTCATTACACACAACATCCCTCTTAAGACGGAAGTGAGGCCATTCCACCAGCAACAATGCCCTATCAATGCCTTGGTGGAACCTGTCGTTTACAAAGAGGTGCAAAAGTTTCTCTGAACAAGAATCATTTTTCTGGTTAGGCATTCCACATGGGTGGCCAAATTGGTCCCAGTCAGAAAAAAGAATGGGGAGATTAGATTATGTGTAGATTTCCGCAATCTAAACCGTGCCTCAGAGAAAGACAACTATCTAGTTCCTTCACTGGATGAGGTGCTACAGATTGTCAATGGCTCCTAGATGATGTCTTTCCTCGACGGGTACTTCGGGTACAACTAGGTAATGGTACAGTATGAGGATCGTCACAAAACAACGTTCACCACTAAGTGGGGGATGTTCGCGTACAGGAGAATGCCTTTTGGGCTCATCAACGCTGGAGCCACCTTCCAATGCACCATGGATATCGCCTTCAAGGACCTGATTGGAAAATGCATAATCATCTACATGGATGATTTGACTGTATTTTCTAAAAGGTGGGGCGATCACGTCTCCAATTTATGCAAGGTATTTCAGAGATGCAAGGAGTTCAGGGTTTCTCTTAACCCCAAGAAGTGCATTTTCGGAGTGACTGAAGGCAGATTGCTCAGGCATATCATTTCAGAATGGGGAATCTCCATAGACCTCAAGCGCATCGAGTCCTTACTCAAAATTCTGCCCCCAAGCAGCAAGAAAGAATTAAAATCTTTCTTTGGAAAGATCAACTTCGTCCAAAAATTCATCACAAGTTTTGTGGAGATTGTTAAACCTTTCAATGCCATGCTAAAAAAAGACCGCAAAGTTGAGTGGACACCCGATACTAAACAATCTTTCGAAGAAATCAAACGAGCCATCGTTGAGACACCTGTGTTAGTTAGCCCAGATTATCTGAAGCCTTTCTACATTTACTCATTTGCTTCAGAGCATTCCTGTGCTAGCATGTTGACCCAGAAGGACAATGAAGGAAATGAGCATCCGATCACCTTTATGAGTGCTCCCCTCAAGGACGCTGAATTGCGATATCACAACATTGAAAAGCAGGCATATGCTCTTGTCAGAGGAGTGAAGAAATTTAGACACTACATCCTACGTAATAAGGTGTTTGCCATTGTCCCTGACCCAATAGTAAAAACGCTGCTCATGCAAAATGAATTGGGCAAACGAAGAGCTAAATGGGTCACCCTGCTCTAAGAATATGACATGGAGATCCAACCAATGAAACTGGTGAGAGGACAGGCACTCACCCACATGATTGCTGAAATAGCTGCAGAAGCTGGGGCTGAACTCACTATGCAGCAATACCAGCTTGAGGATGTCTCCCCCAAAGAGTGGTACTAGAATGCTATCTACTATTTGTTGAACCATTAATGTCCACCGCACCTGCAAGGAGTCCAAAAATGGGCCCTTAGATTGAAAAGTAATGGCTACATGTTGCAGGGTTCCATTCTCTACAAGAAGAATCATGAAGGCATTTATATAAGATGCCTTGGCAAGGAAGAAGTAGATCGAGTCTTGAAAGAGTTTCATGATAAATTTGGCACGGGCCATAGTTTTGGTTCTTCCACAACACATCAGATATTGAGAGTAGGGTACTATTGGCCAACCGTCTTCAAGGATGCCCATTGCCATGTTCGTTCATGTCACACATGTCAGACCACTGCCACTAGAGAAAAGAATGCTGCTACACTGCAGCATGTGCTAGAGGTAAGACCGTTTGCGCAATGGGGTCTCAACTTCATAGGTCTGGTAAGCCCTCCATAGTCTGCGGGACACAGGTACATTCTTACCGCTACTGATTATTGTACTAGGTGGACAGAAGTAATAGTATGTAAGCAATGCACAACTGAAGTAGTTACTAATTTCCTAAAAAGTTTCATTTTAAATCGCTTTGATTGCCTTATGCTTTGGTATGTGATAATGGACCGGCTTTTGCTTCATTGAAATTTTCTAGTTGGGCATTTGACTATGGAATTTCTCTTAAATTCTCATCTAATTACAACCTCTAGGGCAATGGCCTTGCCGATTCTACAAATAAAAACCTGATTACCATGATCAAAAGGCTGCTAGATAGGAATCCCAAGGATTGGCATACCCAGCTCCGTTTCTCCCTTTGGGCTGATTGCACTCGCCACAAGGCTACCCTTGGCGATTCCCCATTCCACCTTGTTTATGGCCTAGAGCCTATATTCCCCATCCATATGAATATTCCTACTCTTCAGTTCATCAATGATTTTTATGAGGGAGGAGATCGTAGGGAAGCTTGATTAGCTAAGCTCTTACATTTAGAGGAAGTCCGAGACCGTGCAATAAATTTTTTTGCCAAATATCAGGGTGTAGTTAAGAGATGGTTTGACCATTGAGCCAAAATCAAAGCCTTTAGAATCCCAGATTTGGTCCTGTATTGGGACAAAGCCCATGAAAAGAAAGGGGGACACAACAAATTCGACAAGCTTTGGCTTGGCCCCTTTCAAATAGCTGAGATTTTGGGAGATAATGCCTTCCGCTTAAAGACCCTAATTGGTGAGAACGTCCTGTTACCGGTCAATGGGTAGCACTTGAAGCATTACTTCTAGGCTTGAGCTCGTTCGAGCTCTTCATTGTAAATATTTGTACATAGGTTAGGATAGTTTTCTTTCTAGCTTGCTTGCATTTTGTTTGCATCACTCTATTGTTTTCTCCCTCCCGACAGTTTTGTTTCAAAAGTTGTTTCCCGCCCTTAGCGATGGCTGTGCTTACTCGACAAGCAGTTTACTTTGCTATTGGTCCTTTGTGTCCTTCAGCTAAACATTCACTCTCAATTATCGGTCTTTGAAAGCTGCCCGTGAATGATTTCCTTGTTTGAACTCGACTTAGAACTTGACCCTTGGCTAGATCTTCTTATGCACATCTCGGATCTCACACAAAACACATAATAATCATTTCTAAAGGACTATACCATGGTTGTTATGACACCCTAGTGAGTGAAAAATATCAAGTCTGCTCCAGTGACCACTGCAGTCTCAAACCCATCGTAGGCTTCAGTGCTTTCCCGGTCAAACTGAATGATAAAAGATAAATGAACATTGAAGGAAATATCAAAGCAAAAGGGAAAAGGAATTTAAAAAAATAAAAATAAACAATTGTATGGGTGTTCGAGTAACTCTACTGGGGCTATGGACACCTGGCCGACAATAGAGCAATATCTGTGAGATTGCAGCGACAACTCCGTCGGGGCTATGGACGCTTGACTAGCAGCGGAGCAATGTCTAGGTTACTTTTGGTGTTAGACGATTTATGTAGCTCACTTGGTTGAATTGGTAACCCTGGTTACTATCCCGAGGAAAGGAATGAACTCACTACACACACTTCTGAGATGTCCTATAAACTGATCCAATTAAGGATCTCGTTCTCCCAGATTCATCTTTGGAAGCCACCCTTGGTCTGTGAAATTAGAGATTCTGGGTCCTAAATGAATATTTATCCTTAGAACGCTTGGGAGCGTTCTCTAGCGGAGTCCCCATTTGTTGTGCCCTTAGCACACACACCTCATTCGGAACGGGAACCCTCTTTTCTTTCACTTTGATAGGTCATTTTTGTCATTGCCTTGTTTTGCGTGCCCCCTTTTTGGTGTCTCAGATGGTCAATATTGCTTTAAAGTCCCACCATAAATTGACCATGCCCTCCCCTTTTAATTTTGCTATGTTCTGGTGCCTCGCGGAGTCCCTCTGGCAGTTTGACCCTGCCAACGGCCCCGGGCCCTGCCGGGCTCGGCCGTTCGGGATTCCCTCGCCGGGTTTCCCTGCTGGACCTATTGTTCCCAGCGGCGTCTGCTCGGCGTCCTTTCAGACCTCGGGGTCCAAAACCCCATTTTCCGTTTGTTTGAAACTTGTGAAAATATTCAAAATGGCATCCTGCCCTCTGGACCCCGAACCCTGGAGTTCTGCTTCCAGGGTTTTGACCATGCTTTGCCATTGCTCGACGTCGAACCTTTGCCGCCGTCTCACCTCCTGGGTCCTGCCACCATTTTTGCCAACCGAAGAATGCGGGAGACCCTGACTGCCGTCGAGTGCTCTAGGCCTAACCATCTAGAATTCCGTGATGGCTCTGCCATCCCTGACAGTGAATTTTTGGTAGAACTCCGCCCTTCGAGCCCCAGATCGCTCTTCGCCCCCGCCGTCCTGACCGACCCGAAATATTCACATCGGAGTCCGTCCTGCACCTCCCTGGACTTCGGGCCCCGAGTCTTCTGCCGCCGTTGCCAATATTCAAACCCACCAACCTTTTGTGCAGTCGTACCTGCATTTAATACGATCATTAATGGTGGTTAGGGGTATAAAATACCCACTCCGACTTGTCATTATCATTTGACAGGATTGCAGAGCGATTGGAGAATTTCATTAAGGAGCCCACCATCTTTGACACTTTCATGCTCGTCGCCCTCAGCATCATTTCATCGACCGTAGGTGGATCTCACATCTCCTCGCATCACGTGGTCGAGGTAGGTCATCCGTTCGCCCTTCCGAGCATTATTTTTGTGATTTCTGAAGATTTAAATGAATAGCAATCATTAAGAAGGCATGAAAATAATAAAACATGACATTGCACACAAAACCCATATGTTGAAAACTTGAGAAACCTCCGGGGTTGCCATCGTCACCTATCCAGAACCTTACCTCGCCGCGACTGTTCTTCCCGCAGAGAAATCGTCCTCTTCGGCCCCGACACCTGCCTTCGCCATCCGTGATAAAATGATGAACCTTGCCGATTGACGGCAATTTCCTCCCCCGGGCCTGGGCCGTCAGACTTCCTTGATCGGAAGTCACCCTTGATACCACCGTGAAGAAACTACAATCTAACATCGACTTCCCGTCTAATTGAGCCCACCCTTCTCCTCGCCACGGGTATTTTAAAGGATAGAATGGGCACCCTATGGATTCTCGGGCCCTGGACCCTGGAGGTCCGCTTCCGGGGTTCTGACTGTGCTTCGCCGTTGCTTGACGATGGACCTCTGACAGCGTCCCACCTTTTGGTCCCCAGCCTCCCGTTGGCCTCTGGAATGTAACTTGAGCTACAGATCGACATATTTATCCACTCCAGGCTCCGGACGTCGGGTGTCCTTGCTTCCTTATCCACCATCCCAATGGCGAACTCTTTCGGCCCCTCCATGCTCCGGGCCCTGCCCTTCTCCCCGATGTTGGCTTTTCTTTTTGAACTAGTGTCCTTCAGATCTCTTGGGCCTCAGTGTCCGGACATCCATCCCCAGGATTCCGCCTTTCTTCCATCGTTAGGGAGATATTCGTCCACTGCTAGAACCTCACAATGACACACCTTTTCCCTGGTGATTTCACCTTGTCCTTCTGATCGCCGGGCTCTGAACTCCCATCCTCCGTTGGGATGCCGCGTGGACAACTAACGCCCTTCTCCTCGTCGGGCTCCGGCAATTGGGACTCCTGTCCTCGTTCGCCATCCTCATGGCGAAATCTCGGTCGTCCCTCTGACCTCCGGGCTCTGCCCTATCGATCGCCGCCGAACTCGAAGCTAAATCTTGCACCGCCGGGCCCTTGCTACCGGGCTGCCCCTTCCGGACTTTTGTTTGACATTCACCGTCCTAAACGGTGAAGGGCGAATGCCTTGTCCGTGCCACCGATCTGAACCCTCAGAAGTAAAATGACATACCGTTAGCCACCCTTCAGCCTACCGGACCCCAGACCCCAGAATTTTGTCTCTGAATTTCCATTTGCTGTCGTCCATTCCAAACTGATATCTCTTGATGGCTCCCCGGCCTAGGACTTCTGAGTTCTCTTAAATCGATCCAAACGAGCGCAAATCTGGAATCTAACTCTAACCCACATGCTTAATTTTGACCCTCTTCATTGCGAACCTCTTAAGTTACTAAAATTTGACCAAGGAAAGTCTTCGGGAGCCTTCCGCAGTGTTTTCCCTTCCAAACAACATTCCTTCTAGGGAAGTCTGGCCCTCCGGGCCTGAATTGTCCAAATGCCCTTAATCAAAAGATCAATAACATCTGGGGATAAAAGGTCATGTTATGTTTAATTGACTATTTGAAATAAATATTGTTTTTAGGGTATTGGCTAACATGAATGCTTCTATGAACCATTGTGCTAAATTTTCCCTTGCTTGCAGAATATATGGAACCGGGTGTAGGACCTTTAGGGGCATCTGTCAAAAAGGACAAGGGGAAGAAGTCAGGAAGGACCCCTCAAGGGAAAGAAGACAAGGACCAGATGAAGTACCAATTCCAGGGTGAGCCTCTTCACTCAAAAGTCACCACAGACTGGAAGGAGATCACTGACACGAATATAGGCGAAGTTGACATCGATGAATTCACGCAAAGGGTTAGGGTCAATCCAACAACAAAGAATACAAGATTAATAAGACAGAGTGGAATAGCAAAGCCTGCTGGATTTCCTCCATCCCTTGTGGCTCCCAAGTTGGTCATGGCTTGTCGAGAGGCATATCAACCGGACACAAGAACGATTATTGACAGAGACGGCAATGTCCTCGCCGACATGTCGCCTGAGGGGATCACCAAGACCTTGCATATTCCCACATTCCAATAGATGGAGGTCCCCACCATAGAAGAATGCCAAGCGACGTGGGATGATAATCTGATGGGCCGTAAGAAGTCAATCAATTTGCATTGGCTCAAGGAAAGGCGGGGCAGCGCTGCGAAGGTTCCTTAGGAACTCTTCTGTAGCAATTTCCATGAAGATTACCACGATTTCGTGACCATGTTGAGTCAGGTTATGGGTCTTTCTACCACGGCCTTCTTCCAAGAATGGATGGTATACTTTATTGAGTAGATCCTGCGTGGAAATGAGGACGTCACAACAAAGGCTTCATTCTACTGGGGAGGAATCATAAGCAACTGCTTCCATGAGCAGTTTATCAACATAAAAAAGAGCTCCAAATTTTATATGACTTCCTATCTTGTCTATTCCTTGGTAGATCAGAAACAATATAGCAGGTTGTTTGTGGCACCCGATCAGGAGCAGAGGCAAACACTCAAAGCCTATGATAGATATTCGCAGCTCTAGTACCAGAACTTCAAAAGAGATTATTGCTGAGTAAACAACACCTTCATTGGCCATATTATCAGAATGATTGCCGGGGACTTGGAGAGGAGGGTCTCCCACAGTGCCAAGGAATTATTGAAGCAGTATGCTTTTGTTTTCATCTAGTATCCAAAGTTCACATATATCCATGCCCAGGGCTTCACTGAAAGGCCAAATAGATTGTCTGAATACCCCAATGACCGAATCATCCTCTTGGAGCTTTCTCGGCAACTCCAACACCTACAGACAATCTTCAACAACAAACATATAGCGGGAATCTCTTATCCCATGACCCTTGGCCAGGGCATGTACTGACACCTATTCCCACTACCACTATGCTTGAGGCTCTTTCTAGGCACATGCATAACCTTCCCTCTGAGCTCTCCCAGGTCTTAATGGATCCGACTCTCCAAGCAGCCTTGCGCAAGTCCTTGCTACTGTTCAACCTTCACAGCCACTGACAGGGCCAACCACCATGGAGGCCACCATGCTAATCTCAAAGGAGTGGGAGGAATGAGAGCAGGAGGCCTTGAAGCTTGTTGAGGAGGAGGCCGATGAGTACCATGAGCACCCAGAGTACGAATACCAAACCATCGACAGCGTGGCTTATGAAGAAAAGGGAATGGGCTCTTCTGAGAGTGGGGACGAGGAGGGCAGCTCTGGTGCTAGGGTAATCATACAAACCTTTGACGACGACTTTGAGGAGGAAATGGAACAACAGTTGAAGGACATTGGGGCAGAGGCAGAAGGGTCACCCCATGATGAAGAAAGGTAGCCACCAGAAGAACAACAACAAAAGGATTTAACTGAGACTGAGACCCATGTTGTTAGAAGCCCCAAGGCTGAGTGTACTGAGGAAAAGAAGGAAGAAGAAACAACAAGAAAAGAAATTCCCATTCAGCAACCATCCACCGGGCTACCTATCAAACGCCTCGTGTTCATCCATGACTCTGATGAGGAGGAGGGAGATGCTGCGAGAGAGAAAGGAGAATCCCCAGAGGGAAAAGGAGTGGAGATCTTAGCCTTGACCAAGAAAGGCAAAGGTGACCACGATTCACCCAAAGGAAAATCTGCTGTGCCCGAGTGGTTGGAGAGGCAACTTGAAAGAAAAAACCCTATGCTGAAGGACCCAAGGGTGAGGTTGGAGGCCATCTTGGCTTGAGCCCAAATCATGACAAAGAAGGAGAAGAAGCCGAAGGTCCGATCCAAAGTAACAATGGATGCTTCCAGATATCGAGTGGCACAAATTGCAATGCCTACGATTGGCCAAACTGGTGTAAGTCATAATATCTCCACTGTCGACTTGGGGACCACCACTAGAGAACGGAAAGTTGAGAACCTTGAGGAGTCAGTGGCTATAGTGGTGCATCTGATAAAACAGGATAAGATCTCAAAGGATGAGCTCAAGGTACAGGTCACGGCCTTAACAGATTACATACAACAATGGTCTTTAGTAGATGACCTGCCTACCACATCCACAGCCGCACCTCAGCTTCTTTTCAAAGAGCAGATCGATAAGATGGAAAGAAGAAAGAACTTGGAGAAGACCACAAAGGACTGGTTTCGACAAGTCTCATACATTGGAAACATGAGAATTAGCTGGGCTATGTGAACAACCAACAAGTTCTTGGACCTGGCGCAGTCTTCGGAGAGCACAAGGAAGCTTTGCACTGATTTCCCTGCAACCTACGACTCCACCTTTCTGAGGATCAAGGCTATCCTTCAGTTACCTGAAGCCACATGGGAGAAGAAGCTTGCGTTTAAGAAAGAAGATCACTGGCTGATGGATGTGTGGCGCCGAGACTTTGACAACCGAAAGGAGAGGCTAGAACAAATCATGAGCAAGGTGGATCCAGACATTGAATGGATCAAAGAAATCAAGGCAGAATGTGCTCGATACCTTAAGCTGATGACGAACTACGACATGCCCACTGTGCAAATGGATCCAGAAAAGATAAAACCCTACTTCTAGGAGAAGATGAAGGATGGGATGGCTGGTGAAATCACAACAAAATTCCTAAGTTTTTCTACCCGCACCTTTGATCAGTCGGAGTTGTTCAGGGACCAAGGCTCAAAGTATGATGAGGATTGGAAGAGGCTAGAGGATAATGCAAAGGAATGGAGCTACCAGGCACTGCGGTGTGAAATCATCGAAATAGACAAGCTCCAGGCAGTCATCCTCAAGTTCATAGAATACACAGCTTCTAGGGGGCAGGAGGACAACCCTGCCAAAGATGAAGAGCTTCCAGAAGAGTAGCTACAGTGAAAACAACAATCAGCTACAAGAAAAATCTGCTACAACACCTGGGCATTATAGGACAAAATTGGGAAAAGACAAAAAGATATATTTTAAATTGTTGTATATTGGGGGGTAGGTGAAACCCTATTTTGTAATGAATCTTGGCGACACAATAAGAATTAATCTTGGCCATTCATTGAATCTTTTGGACACTATAAATAGGGCTCTCCTCTCATTTGCAAAGGGAGAGTTGAGTTGTTGTAAAGACATGCTGCTGAAATTTATAGAGAAAAGATATTGAATTGGTGTATTTTCTGAGTTTCTCACATGTTACTTGGTTCAATCTCCATTGTTACTTGATTAACTTAGTTTTCATTACTGTTTAGTTAGCTATTCTTTTGTTTTGGGCAAATTTTAGGAATGTTGTTCTATGATTGTGAAAATTCCTACTATGTTGATAACTCCTTTGTCCATACTTTTTGCTGTTTGTTGATTGTAGATAGCTGTGTAAAGTTAGCCTGGACTTGAATTCGAAGCTGTTCCAAGACTTTTACCTTTGTTCATGCATGCACATGATGAATGGGTATGTGTAGGATCATGGTGCGTGAAAAAGTGGTAATATTTGGAGGGTATGTGGCTGACGACTTTTTTTTGACCCAAAATTAATGAAACGAAAAGGGTTTTTAGAGGAGATTCTCAGCTTTCCAAAAATATAAATTATGATTTAATTTGAATTTAATAAATAATTATTATTCATTTTCTATTAGAATTACGACTAAAGTCCTGATCGATAGGCTGATTGAAAGACATCTATAACTTTCAAACGGTATCATATTTTTTGAATCCAAAACATGTGTCACATTCTATGCTACATAATATAGGATTAAAAAGAAAAAATAAATTTCATCAAGTTTTGACCAAGTTAAGGTGGTCGATAGACAAGTTTTTATATTTTCTAAAAGTTGTAATAAAAATTCATAATTAATTATTTACTTGGAAAAAATTACAAAAAATATGCATCACATCCGTACATGAGTCCTCTACTTATATATAAAATCTTACAAAAAATATTATCATTTGATTATGGTTAGGTGGTCAAACAGACACCTACTTATTTTTTTCCCTGAAATTTAAGTACTACATTGAAATTTCAAATTTTCACCAAATAGATTTTATTTATTTTTAAATAAACCTAGTATTTTAGAAACTAAATTCAATTTTCTACAAATTCTATTGTTACATATTTTTGAAATAATATAAATAACTTATTCAAATATTTATGTCAAGTTGCCTAACACTGATTTTTCTGAATTTTTTGCCACTTAAGGGCCTATTTTTTGCATGATGATTGTGCACATACCCAAATGAAAGATAAAACATTTGCAGACCTTAGAAGATAGCACAAGTTCTATGATACTGTGAGATTTCTAGTTAACTGGAACATTGTTTTCAGAAGTTGTCCATTGCAGGAACTCCATTGTGACTATTCGCAGTTAGTTGCAGACTGAGGAACTTTCCCTCTTCCTTGCCTTCTTTTTATTTTTTTATAACTAACCTATGCTAAGGTTCATTGCACATTGTAAAGCCAAATCCAACAACAAAATGGAGTCCAAGACTGCTGTTTGAACCTACAACCAATGCATAATAACTTTCCATCCTAAGAACTCCATTTCAAGATCCAACTTCCATGCTTTGTAACCCATCCGTAAGGCTGCCTTGTGATTCCAGCAAATCACATCAAACAATTGAAATATTCCAAGCACTATCAAGACCTAACATTAGAGACCTTGGAATAGTGTTCTGCAATCTGATTATGGAATATTGTCTTTCAAGAGAGGTAGTGCATCTGCACACTGCCTGTGTTGAAAAGTGCATAAAAACACCATCAACACTATGGAGGTGGAGTCCTCTCCATCTTGGGTGGAGGTGTATTATGTGGGTGAAGGATTATTCCTGCTTTTCCAATTGAGGGGGATCCCATGCCTATTGAGGTGGTGTGCTAGTTTGTAGGGGTGTTGTGGCTGTTATGTGTTGGACGAGCTTGGCTTTGTCTCCTATAGAGGTGGAGAGAGCAACTGGTTTTTATGGATCACTTTTGGAGCCTTGAGCACTTATGGTGACCTTTTCTATAGAGGTGAAGAGGGTACATTTTTGGGCTCAATTTTGTCTACTATTGGGGCTTTGCTTCTGTAGTTCTATGACTTAGTAGTTTCTGCCAGTGCTATGGAGAGGCTAATCATCTTGAATGACTGGCATGATGTTGCATGGATGTTGTAGGAATTTTTCTTGGGTTTAAGGTCCCTACCAAAACTTGGTTGTATAGGGTTGTTGGTCCCCTCAAAACCAATGGGTTCAAGATCTATGTAAAATTTTGGTTTTGTGTTGTACAACTTGTTTTGGCTATAGGTTTGGGTTGATTTTTTGACTCTGTTTCGCTGCTGGGCATTTTTACATTTATTCAGGCAACTTGTTCATCCTTGTTTAGGTTTCAAGTCCCTTCAAAACTTGATGGTTTCAGGTCCATTCAAAACCTGTTGTAAATGGTTTCGGGTCCATTGAAAACCTATTTATCCCCATAATCAAAAACATTAAATTTCTATCTCAACTATGATAACAACACCATTGCTCTACATAGGGGAAAAAAATGATGAGTGGGAAAGGAAGTGGCTGTAGCATTGTATCAAGTGAGAAAGTGAGAGGGAAAGGGAGTGGTGAAATTTTTGAATCTGCTAAGGTAGAGGAGGATGGAGATGAAGATGGGAATGGAGATCTGAAGAGTGTGGAAGGAATTTTTTTGGAGAACAAATCGGGTGAAGCAAAGAAGGGCATGATTGGTGGTGCTCTGCAAAGGAAAAAAAAAAATTCTTTTGTTGTTTTCGCTTCAGATAAAGTTAAAGGCGATTATGGAGAAGGTGAGGGCTTTGTTTCTCTTGTGGGGGTTGTTTCTCTTTTTGAGTCTATGGGTGCTAAGTTTTCCTATGCTTCTAACTTGGATTATGATATGTCAAATGCTTGGTGGCGGTTGGAAGACCCTGTTTCCCCTCCTATTGTGCCTCTTGATGGGGATTCACTAGATGAGGAGGAGGAGTTCCTCATGGATCTCTTTCTAGAGGCTCGTTAGAAGGAAAATAAACTTGTTGAGATACTAATGGATGATGCCACTGAGGATGCAAAGATTATGGGTTTGAGGAAAGGTTTCCTCTTTCCTTCTAAGGGGGCCTTGCCTCTTTCTCTAGATGAGTGAAAATCTCTGCTATTGGTTGATTCTTCCCTAGTTGTTGCCCCTATCTTGGTTGTCTTTACAAAGCTTGTTGTTTCCAACTCTCTAATGGCTTTGGATGCTCCTGCTCTGGAGGTGTGTAGTGGTTAGGCTTTGGTTGAAGAAGTTGTTGCTTCTTCTCTGGTTGGTGCCCCATTTTTTGAGTTTACTACTCCTTTGGTTGCTGCTCCTATTCTTACCCCTAGAGAACAACCTTGTGATGGGTTGTTGGATGTTGTTACTCCTATTTAGGCTGAGGTTCAGGGGACTCATGGGGTCCTCCTACCTCTCGCTTTGGATTCCCGATGTTATGGTGTAAAATTCTATTATTGTTGTGGGAAATGCTCTTATTGGAAGGTTCTGAAGCCCTCGTCCAAATATTGACTCTTTTCATAGCCAGGCTCTGGTTAAGTGGAAGGATTTTGGTCTACTGCAAGTGGCTGCAATGCCTAAAGGATTTTTCCTTTTCTACTTCTAGTTCCTTGAGCAAAGTAAGGGTTCCTTACTTGGTGGGCCTTAGTTCTTTGGAAAATCCATTCTTCTAAAAATTTGGTCTACTAGGTTTGTTGCTTCCACAAAATGCTTTGGCAAGGCTCCTATTTGGGTAAGACTCCTAACACTTCCTTGGAATTATGGGATGAAGAAATATTTTGTGATATTGGTAATATTCTTGGTTCTTTCTTAGCTATTTATAGGATTACAAAAGATAAGAAACACTTCATTTATGCAATATTTTGTATATGTGTTGAATTTGGCAGGCTTCTACCAAATAAAGTTGCGATTCATTCAAAGCTAAGTGTTTGGGAGTAGAGTATCCTCTTTGATTCTTCAGCTTTGGTTTTCTCTCATTGCCTTAGAGTTGGTCACTTTTCCCACTCTTGTTAGGTTTTTAACCCCTTGAAGACTTGTCCTATTGGGAAGGATTTCGGTTCCTCTACTATTAATCCCACTAAAAAGATTGACTTGGTGAATCCCTTGGCTAGGGAGTTGGAGGTGGGTGATGTTGTGAACGATATTGATTCTTCTAAGAATCTTGGATTGAACCATTCAGATCAAGCTCTCCTTATGAGCTCTTTGGTTAGACACAACTTCAAACCTCCTTGATTAGTGAGGCTCTTTTGTTTTGTGTGGCCTCTCTCATCTTTTGGCCTATTTTTCTCCTAGTTATTTTTTGACTAGGTGTTGGTTGATAGTTTTCTATTGTTTTGTGGTACCTCTATTGTTTCTCTGCTTTTCATGAGGTTTTTAGGTGTCCTTCAAAATCTATTTTTGTTACTCAATTTTTTTGACAAAGTTTGAAACTTTGGTGTTTGGAATTGTTCCTTTTCTTTTGTTTGTTCAAGGTTTTGGGCCCTTTCAAAACCCTACTTAAACCTTATAAAAAAAATTAAGCTTCTAAATTTGTATTTAAAAAATATTAAACATAATCTCATTAAAAACATTCTAAAAATGAATAAAAATTTATATTCTATGATCTTTGAAAATATTCTAAGTTAATATGTATTTCTATAAAAATATTATAAAATGATATATATTAATACAATAAATTATAATTCTATATCTTATTTACCTATAATAATTTTTTACAATTTATTAATAATTTAAATATTCATACACAAAGTCAAGCCTAAAATTTGATGATTACCCCTACTTATCATATGAAAAATATATGAGGTTTGATCATTTAAATGCCTTTAACTTGAAATTTAAAACAATACATATACTATCAAAATAAATGTTCAAAGATCATTTGATGTATTTCACTTTCCAAAATTTAGAAAGTATAGTTTAAACATTTGTCAAACATCCTATAATGCAATTATGAAGCTATGCCAAAGAAGAAAGGAAAATTGATCTATAAGAATTTTTTTTCTCTATGAAATTGGATGGATACAAAGTATAGAGTATAATTACATCTCTAGAGAAATGCATTTCTAACCAATATCATTGACTATCTCATATTTCAATAATAGGAAAAAATTTCAAGTCTGGTTTGTTTGGAATTATATTAAATGCACTTTACTAACAATAAAAAATATACATTTTTTATTACTTTGAGAAGCATAAATTTAGATATAAAAGCTTTACTTACAATAAAATACTATGATAATTTGGTATAAATTAGTTATTTGCAATCAAACAATATGATATTTTATTTATTTATTAAAACATATTATTTTGAAACCAAACATAATTAGAAGCATATCTTAGTAATGTAAGAAATTGAAATATTACTTACAAATAATTTAATCCATGTGCAATGGCAACAACATATCTTGATCTTTCTAACTATAAATTTGCACTAGTAATAAAGTCTATAAATAAATAAATGAAAGTGAGATTATAAAACACTGATAACAACAAATGCTTTTAAATTTAGCAAGGCTATTGCATTTATTGCTTCAAAATCCATACTTAGATCATATTCAAGATAACATTGTTAAAAACATTCTAAAAGTGAAAAAACTCTATCTTATAAAATATTCTCAATTGATATATATTTCTATAGTAGGTATAATTTTTCCACAGTCCATGAAGAATATAATGTAAATTAATTTCTATTATAGGTATAATTTTTTCAAATTCCATGAAGAATATAATGTAAATTAATTTCTATATCAGGTATAATTTTTCCACAATCCATGAAAAATATAATGTAAATTAATTTCTATAGTAGATATAATTTTTCCACAGTCCATGAAGAATATAATATATATTTCTAAATTAAACTGTGTATACTTATTTGAATCATCACAGTAAATGATCTATATACAATAAAAAAATAGTTTGACAAACCATCCAATTCTATAAAATGTCTATTAAAATTGTAATATAGTCTTAAATTGAAAAACCGTTCCATACTCCATTAATGACTCCTCGGAATAAAATGCGAATAAATACAAAACTGTGCTGATAAGGATGTGGTTCGGTGGTCAAGTTGCTTGGTTGTAGTGATGGCCACCAGGGTTCAAACCCTCACTGGGCCAAAGTGTTCACAGACCTTGTGCCTTCGCAGGGCCATTGCACTCGCGGCTCCAATCAAAAGCATTTACCCCCTCAGTCAATATAGACGATCATGAAAAATCAAAGGTCTTCACCATTTTATTTAGTCAGGAACGACTCAAACTTGTGAATAATTAAAAATATTTATCATTTGGTGTTGAATCTAACACTGTGATGAGGAAGTAAAAAAAAACACATATTATGACCATGAATAAGAGAAAATTCGCAGAAGAAAATTAACAGGTTGATATGTGCTTTGACCAGACTCCATGTATTTTCACTCTTTATAAGGGGATTGCCTATTTTATGCTTCAGAGACAGACATAAACGGTAGCGAAGGTTTCTTCCCAATCGCCATTTCAAAACTCAACGTAACTGTTATTCACAGATCTGTTTTCTTTTAATGGATTTGTTCTCATATTTTATAAAGCTATGCTTTTGTTATGGATTTTAACTGATGAAATTTTATTGTTTATTAGATAATCTAGTACGAGAATGTCTGCCACTGTGTACCCTCCCAGTATGTGGACTGATGATGCAATTAACTCTCTTACACAGAATCAGGTATATATGATCATTTTTATTCATTATCTTAAAATACTGAGAGTGTATGCAAAGTCATTGTTAATTTACTTTGAAATCAGAGGAATAGAATATTATGCGTACGAAGTATTTTTAACATGTTTTAGTGATTGTGAAAAGTAAAAAGTATTTTTCAGTATATCAAAGTATGTTGTTTTATTGAGTGATAGTGACAAGGAAGAAGTCTTTTTTTGCAGTTTATCAAAGTACGTTGTTTTATTGAGTGATCGTGACAGGAGAGAAGTCTTTTTCACAGTTTATCAAAGTATTTGTTTTATTGTGCGATTGTGAAAAGTGGGAAGTATCTTTCACAATGTATCAAAATACATTTTGTTATTGAGTGATTGTGAAAAGTAGGAAGTTTTTTTTAGTGTAATAAAGTACGTTGTGTTATTGATTGATTGTGAAATGTAGGACGTATATTTGACAGTGTATCAAAGTGTGCTATTTTATTGAGTGATTGTGAAAAGTAGGAAGTATTTTTCAGTGTATCAAAGTACGTTGTGTTATTGATTGATTGTGAAAAGTAGGAAATATGTTTGGCAGTGTATCAAAGTATTCTATTTTATTGAGTGATTGTGAAAAGTAAGAAGTATTTTTCAGTGTATCAAAGTGCATTGTTTTATTGAGTGATCATGACAAGGAGGAAGTCATTTTTGCAGTTTATCAAAGTACTTGTTTTATTGAGAGATTGTGAAAAGTAGTAAGTACTTTTCACAGTGTATCAAAGTATGTTTTGTTATTGAGTGATGGTGAAAAGTAGAAAGTATTTTTCAGTATATCAAAGTACGTTGTTTTATTGAGTGATCATGACAAAGATAAAGTCTTTTTTTGCAGTTTATCAAAGTACTTGTTTTATTGTGTGATTGTGAAAAGTAGGAAGTATCTTTCACAATGTATCAAAGTACGTTTTGTTATTGAGTGATTGTGAAAAGTAGGAAGTATTTTTTAGTGTGACAAAGTATGTTGTGTTATTGAGTGATTGTGAAAAGTAGGAAGTATATTTGATAGTGTATCAAAGTATGCTATTTTATTGAGTGATTGTGAAAAGTAGAAAATATTTTTTAGTGTATCAAAGTACGTTGTGTTATTGATTGATTGTGAAAAGTAGCAAGTATATTTGGCAGTGTATGAAAGTAATGCTATTTTATTGAGTGATTGTGAAAAGTAAGAAGTACTTTTCAGTGTATCAAAGTACATTGTTTTATTGAGTGATCGTGACAAGGAGGAAGTCTTTTATGCAGTTGATCAAAGTACTTGTTTTATTGAGAGATTGTGAAAAGTAGGAAGTACTTTTTGCAACATATCAAAGTATGTTTTGTTATTGAGTGATTGTGAAAAGTAGGAGTATGCTATTTTATTGAGTAATTGTGAAAAGTAGGAAATATTTTTCAGTGTATCAAAGTACGTTGAGTTGGTGAGTGATTGTGAAAAGTAAGATAGTATTTTTCAATGTACCAAAGTACGTTGTTTGAGTAATTGTGACAAGGAGGAAGTCTTTTTCGCAGATTATCAAAGTAGGTTGTTTTATTGAGTGATTGTGAAAAGTAGGAAGTATTTTCACAATGTATTAAAGTATGTTGTGTCATTGAGTGATTATGAAAAATAGAAAGTGTTTTTGTTGTGTATCAAAATTTGTTATTTTATTGAGGTTCAACTGCATAACTTTTAGTGAAACTCATTAACTCATATTTCCTGATTAGTGTTTTATAGAATTTAAAAAAAAATAAAAATTAATATCCTTATAAAATATGTTTATTATTTCAGCCACTTGAAGACTACAAGCACATGGAGACATTGATAGAAGAGATTAAAAACATGTTCTAGTCTATGAAGAATCCAGGAAGATAAGCCCATCCGCATATGACACTGCATGGATAGCCAGAATACCATCCATTGACAACCCTTCCCAACCTCAATTTCCATAAACACTGAAGTGGATTGTCTGCAATCAATTAAGTGATGGATCTTGGGGAGGAAAATCATTTTACTTACCACATGATAGACTTCTTATTACTCTTTCATGTGTCATCGCACTTAGAATATGAAAGGTGGAGGAAACGCAAGTGCAAAAGGGTGAGATATATCATAGGTTTCTCAAAGCTATTTTAATAAATTGTTAAATTATCTCTTCCTAATCACCGATTTCTTAGAAACTTTTATTAAGATCCAGTTCTGAATTGACAAAGTTTTTTCCTTCTGGTCATTCTCAGGAATTGATTTTGTTAACAATCAAACCTCACTCTATTCAGACGAAAGAGGGTATAGTAATCTGCCAGTTGGATTAGTGATCCTCTTTTCTTCTTTGTTGAAGGAAACTCATGCTCTAAGTCTCGGTATTTCTCATGATTACCATTCATTAAAAGAATGCTTGCAATTAGGGAAGCTCAACTTAAAGAGTAAGTGAAGGACACCCAGGAGCATTGAAATTTTTATTTTTTACCTCTAAAGTTTGGAATCTAATGATTTTTTTCTTCCAAAATCAGGATTGATATGTATGTCATATATAGCCTACCTAAATCTCTTTTGTTTCCATTGGAGGGATTTCATGAGGTTATAGGTTGGAGAAAAAAAATGAACCTCTGTTCAAAGGATGGACAAATGTTCGGCTCGCTGGCATCCACTGCCTGTGTTTATATGCACACAGGAGATAAAAATGTCTAGAATCCATAAACTTTGTTGTTACAATTTGTGGAGACTACGGTAAGATGTATATATTTACTAATCTGTCTCATTTTCAATGACAATATTGTTTCAGATATTGGCCACATAAATAATTAAATTAAGAAAATTACTATCTCACATAAGTAATTGATTTTGTGGTTGATAATAGTACCATGTTTTTATCCTTCTGATAAAAGCATGAATGCTTTGTTGCCATTGATACTATTGAACGTCTGGGAATTGGTCGCTATTTCAAAATGAAATCAAATAGGAATTGGATTATGTATACAGGTCCGCCCTTTTAATCTTTTCCATGTTTTATTTAAAAGGAAACTTGAGGAGAAAAAGGTTACACCTTCAGGTTAATGTTGTAATTGTAACAAAAACAATTGGTTTCACCAGTCTTACAAATTATTTTTCTTGTTTAGAATTTGGAATAATGGAGGCATCAGAAGGGGAAGAAATGATACCATTGTAAATTTCAGTGATATCGCTATGGGCTTTAGGATCCTTAGACTACATGGCCATGATGTATTTTCAGGTAAAGGTGGCATTTTTTTGGCTAATTATTCTGCAATTTGATGTATCAAGCTCTTTTTTAAATCTATGGAGAAACGATTTTGCATTTAATTTTTATTTTGGAAAGTCTTGTTTCACAAGGATTCTGCAATTTAGATTTCTTATACACTTTCGAAGTCATGTTTTCTGTAACAGTTGAAGGTTATTGTAATTGTAAATTTTCTATAAATAAAAATACGAGAGATTTTTGCTCATAGTTTTTTCCTATACAATTTTATCAGAATTTTCATGTTAATACTGTGTTAAATTTGTGTTTATTGTTTTTCTCTATCTATTCTGCATTGTAACACTACATTGTTAAAATTTTGTATTTCCAAGTTTATTTAGTTTATTAGCAATGTTTGAGTAAACTTAGAGAAGCATTCAATCTAAGCATCCTATTGAGACAGGCTTAACTGCTGAACTTGAATGGCTTAACTTATGTTTGATTGCATGCAAATAAACATTTAGTAGTTTATGTTATAAGTTTTGAAAATGAGAAAGGAGAGTTCTTTAGTTTTGTTGATAAAACATATGGAGGGGTTGAAGACATGTTAAGTCTCTACAAATGCTCCCAAGTAGCTTTTCCTAGAGAAACCACAATGAAAGAAGCAAAAACCTTGGAAAATTCTCCTTCACCACTACATTCAGTCTAGTTTCCCTGCCAACAGACTTGCCTAGAAAGGAATTGGCCTCCAGACCCTTCTGGTAATGAAAGAGCTAGTTCAGATAATTGGTACGTTTGTTGCCAAAAGCATTTGGCATGCCTGGGAATCTGTCAAACCCTGGCTTTAGTGGTCTGGCTCCGGCTTTTGGGACGGGCTCTCCCTGAACCAACACAATGTGTGGTGGTCGCCCCTTTTTGCCAGAAATGATAAGCTTTTGGCTAAAGTGCCTTGGCTTAAAGCTCTCAAATTTCATAAGAAGGGTATACAAACCCTCCATCAGATTTTTCTCAGACTTGCCATGCGCATCATGCATTGGGACGAGTTTCGTGCCTTGTATAGTTTTCATAACTAGGACCGAGCTACTTTTGAGGGTCTGGTGAGTACTATCCTAGATGAGATACTTCAGAAAATTGGTATTCGTGGGCCCAAACCATGGTAGAAAGAATGGATATGGTACCCAGATACTCCTTTGAGAAATTACAAGCCTCAGCTTGGCTACAGGTGGCTTTTGCCTCACTTTCCCATGCTCTAGAGTTTGAATTAGAGGTGGTTACTCCAATCTCCCGCACTTTTCTGAAATAAACGATTTGCCAACACTTGGTCTGCAGGTGTTGAGCTGAAGCTCACCCATTTTGCCTGGTGTATTCTTTTCCAGGGCTTGCTGGTGGGCTCTCGGCTTGTTCATTTGGGGGTTCTGGACCCTTGGTGCCTATTCTGTGGGCAGTCTGAGACTTTTAAGCATCTCTTTTGGTTTTTCCCTCAGACCTAGCAGTATTGGACCTAGATACATGATTTTTTTCGGCCATTTCGGCTGGAGCCATTCTCTTGGAACATGATTCTGCTGGGGAATTCGCCCAGATTCCCAACAAAGTATACCCAACTTTGGCACACTTTTAGGGTGGAAATCCTTTTTACTATTTGGAAGGATAGAAATGCCTGTATATTTGCTCATTCTCAAATGGATTGTTAGATTTTTATGTATTCTAAAGCTGTTATTTGCTCTAATATATTATTTCAAATATAGGTGCAAGCCAACAAAATGGCTTTAGAAGTTGCTCACCTCCAGGTTCTCCTGGACCATTGGGGCAATGCCTTGTGCACTGTGGCCCGAGTCCCCAACTCGCCCTCCTCCTCCCGCCACCGATCACCCTCTCAGGGCCAGCAAAGGAGTGGTTCCGCTCGCCCCCACTCTCAGCCTCCGCCTTGGTGGGACTCCTACCCCCCCTGGCGTGCTCTCTCTCCTTCGCCGCGGGCTGGCCAGGGGTGGTTCTCTGGTGGGCCGTCGCCCGAGAGTGGTGGTGGTTGGCCCTTTGATGATGCTCCTGCTCCTAGTACTACCTCTGGTTCTGGTTGGCCAGATACAAGTAAAGTTTTTTCGCGGCTAGCCCTTGCAATCTCGCCCCAGCGCGAGGAAGACGTTAAAGAAAAAGATGACAATGATGGTTGGGCTCCTCCTGACGTCAATCCTGACCCCGCTAATGTATGGGGGAAGAAGGATGACAGAGACCCTCTTGACTCTGCTGGCACTGCCTTGGCTGCTTAATGGCCCTTTTTTAATATTTGTTATTTTGGACTTCTGGGCTTGGCCCATGACTTTTTGATTTTCTGGGCTCTGCACATGTGACCTTCAAGGTGTGCTTTCTTACCACCCAAACTTTTTTTTTTGAATATGTATTTAATCTCTTTATTAATATAGATTAGAAGCTTATTCATCAAAAAAAAAAGAAGCAAAAAATTTCACAATAAGTGTCAGTGTAATTAATGCTTGCATACACATATCTTGACTTAAGCCTACTTAGGCATTTATTGCTTAGGCATTTATTGTGTTTCAGATATTTTCCTGGTATTTTCATTAGCTAGTTTGTAGACTGTTGAGGTGCAACACCTCATAGTTGGATATTTCTTTTTTATAAGAAGACCCCTAGCTGTCTAATAAATCAGGTTGATTGCATTACAATTCATGTGTTTGATAGTCTAATTCATGATCTTGGATTTCTTCATGGTATTAGAGCACATTGGATTAGTTTCGAACCATCTTTTGCTTGTTGTGCAACTCGCCCCCATCCGGCTGGAATCAAGCTTCAAATTTGTGGGCCATTATTTCTTTGATTGGTCGGGTTGTGTTTTATTTAACTGTGCTTTTGTTTGCTTGCCACGAAGATAAATCTTGAAGTTCGTAGGAGGCTAGGCCCCTATTCGGCACTGCGATATGTACAAAGGCCATTCCCTGTCCCTTTGCTGGCTTCACTGAGTTTGAGTCACAATTTGCCATTAGGGACACCTCACACAGAGGCTTTGTCGGCCTGCACAAAGGCGTCTACAGTCATTTGTTAGAGTAATAAGTTATTATGCTTAATTAATTACATCACATTTGATTAATTAATTAAGTCACTTATTCCTCTTTATTACTTAAGCTAAACTTAGGCACATTAATAATTAATTATTAATTATTAAGTGTGCACACTAGGGTTTCATTTAGGGTTTCCCTTTTTAGGGTTTCTTGATCTCCTTGATAAGGATTGATCACATTGTAATAATTGATTCTCTTAATGCATTTTTACTGAGAGGTTTTACAGAGAACAACTTTTTTGGTTCTTCATGTCTTTTGCATGTAATAGGTGATTGCATGCAGGTGATCTTGGATTCTAACATGGTATCAGAGCTCCAGACCTGCAGCTGCTTGTTCGTGATCTGAAGATATGGCCTTTCAGTGAGATTCGGGTGCAAGGGTTTCCACAGGCATCTTTTCTGCAAGATCTGGGGGTAGCCATTATTTTGGGACACAATGGGCTCAAACGGACGTCGCCATCGCGTTTGCAGCGCCCCAAAACCCTAGAAACGCCTTCCAACATCCCTGAGCAGTTGATCCGGGAGGCAAATTTTATCTCGAGGGCCGTACGGCCTCCCCAGCACGTATTTCGATGCACAAAAATAGAAAAAAAATTTAAAAAAATGTGTTTTTTGGTTTATCCGGCGGCGCCTCCAGTTATAATGGAGATCCGCCTCCCGGCGGCCACCGGGCGGCCACCGCAACGCTGCCACCACCAGACCTCGCCACCCATCCGCGGCCCCCTCCAGACTCCGCCGCTGCTGCTCCGCCGACACAGCCAGCCCCCGCGGGCTCCATTCGCTCCGCCCCGGTCACATGCACGACTGGGGGCCATCTGCTCAGCCCCCGCGGGCTTCAAATGCCTGGCCATGGCCATATGAGGAACCAGGAGCTGAGATCCGACCCCTGCGCCCAGCCCCCGGCCAGATCTGGCCCCTGCTGCACTAGCCCGCGGTCACATGCACGACCAAGGGCCAAATTTTTTTTCATTTTGCAGGGGAGGTAATTTTTTGTGCCGACGGCCCCCAAGCCGTCAAATTTATGCTCGCATTTTGATGACGTCAGCATGACGTCAGGATGACGTCAGCCGTACGACACCCCTCTTTGCCCTCCTAACCCTAGTTTTTCCTAAAAGAGCAGTTTTTTTCTTTTGGCCATAACTTGGGCATACGGTATCGAAATCGGGCAAACGAGATATCGCCGGAAAGCTGGTTCCGAGAACTTTCATTTGGTGCAGCTTATTTTTCATTATTTTACTGTTTTACTGCATTTATTACTGTTTGAAGTCAGATATTGTTTTTGGACTTCCGAGCTCATAACTTTTTGCCACGATCTCCGATTTTCGCCTCGTTTGCGGCGTTGGAAAGGTATTAAGGAGCTCTATATTTCTGTACATGTAATTTTTTTGTATCTATCCTAGGTTTATCAGTTAGTCCAGATTTGGCCCGATGGGTTGTTTGGCGATTACTTGGATATTTTGGCAGTTGGGAGAGTGCATCTTGCATCTTTGCACTTCGTTTACAGTAATATATCATTCAATAATTGCTTGCTGCTTCATAGATTCCAGGGTTGTTCCCGTTTGGAGTTTTCAAGTGTTCCGTGGCATCGGGTCTGCTGTCACATTATTTTGATTCCGGTTTGGTTTCAGTTGTAGACAGAGATATCTTTCCTTGCTTGTCAGATTGCGGTTCCAGTGTTACTCTACAGAGTTCTTCCAGTGCTTCTTTGCAGCATGTTATCACATTGTAGGGGGGTTTTGTCCCACTGGGTTTTTCCTTCTCTACTCCATTCTTGCATTGTAAATGGGTACCTGATCAGGCCTCATTGCTATGACCCATCTTTGCTTTCATGCATCTTATTCTAGTGTTTTAGCTTCTTCCTAAGTTCATCTTAAGGGGGGGTGTTAGAGTAATAAGTTATTATGCTTAATTAATTACATCACATTTGATTAATTAATTAAGTCACTTATTCCTCTTTATTACTTAAGCTAAACTTAGGCACATTAATAATTAATTATTAATTATTAAGTGTGCACACTAGGGTTTCATTTAGGGTTTCCCTTTTTAGGGTTTCTTGATCTCCTTGATAAGGATTGATCACATTGTAATAATTGATTCTCTTAATGCATTTTTACTAAGAGGTTTTACAGAGAACAGCTTTTTTGGTTCTTCATGTCTTTTGCATGTAATAGGTGATTGCATGCAGGTGATCTTGGATTCTAACATCATTGGCCAGGCGAACCTCACCTCATAGAGACCTCTCCACTGGCGAAGCTCGCCTCATTGAGACCTCTCCATAGCAAGGTTCAAAACGTGATTTTTGGAGGCTGCACATTTTTTTTGGAGTGACCTTGACTTGGCTCAACCTTGATAAAGAAAAAATGTTTATTGGTGGGCATAGTTTATTCTGTTGAAATACTCCCCTGCTCTTGCCACGAATGCTATGAGTCTCCCTTGTTTCTGCCATGATTTCTTAGAGAAGAGGCATCATGTGTTTTTGTGAAGTTGAGGATCATTGCCATGGCTCTTGAGGCGCTTGGAGTCAGCCTCCTCCCTACCGCAATTTTCCTCCTGTAGAGTGTTGCTCCCATCCTCGTTGTTGTAGCTACTATGCTTCAGGCTGCTGCTATTGTCATCTTCAGGCGCGGCAGTAGGAAGGGGCCAATGACCTTTGGGAGACCCTAGATACTCCTAGAGGCCCTGGATACTCCTAGAGGCCCCTGCCCAATATTTGTAGGCCCATAGAAAGGCCAAATTTTGGCATACACTAAGGCGCTTGGAGGCGTCATAGAAACGGTAGCAACCCATGCTTTGCAATTTGGACGAGGACACTTTTGGCTTGGACAACGGATTTGGGGTCACTCCTTTTTTGGTTTCCTCTAGTCAGGCCACTATTTGGGCATGATATCTTGATCTTCCTTTTTTGCTTTGGTTTTTTAGTTCACATAACTACGACCATTCATTGGACAAGTCACTACAAATTGAAGGCATAACTTCATAGCACTCCCTTCATATCTGGACAAGGATCTCATGATTTGTGTTGAAAGGCACAGAGGCACGGATCATGAGCCTTTTTCTTTTTAAGCCCCCAGTTTTATGTCTTTTTAAGCTCCTCTTTCCATCTAGTCCAAGGGAGCTTGCTTTTTCATTTTTTCCCCTCATTCTGACTTTTTGATATTAAAAAAAAAAAAACTGAAATTGTATTTTTATAAGGAGGGTTAAATATTTTGTAAAGGGTGAAAATTTCAAATTCTAATGACTTTTGCATCATACCTTAAGATTTGAGTTATGTTTTTTGCAAAAGTGTTTCTTTTCACCATGAATCCAAAAAGCATTTATTGCACTCATTCTATAAAGTGTTCGTTTATGCCTTTTTTGGATGATTTATGAGCACTCCTTCTATAAAGAGCCAAATTGGAGGGGAGAAACAAATAATCAAGGGGGGTATTGTGTGTGGTTCATTTTCACATTTCCTCGAGAAGTGCTTGTTTTGTTGTGTATTTTCACTTCTGCACGCATTTCTACTTTCTTCTTTTCCGCATTTCTACAATCAACTATCTTAGTTAAAATAGTATGAAATCTAATGTTATTATAGTGCCCTTAACATCTTTCAATTATCATGATTGGAAGGTAAAATTAACTCTTGTGCTTAAGAACAAAGGTTAATATAGGGTAACTATGGGAACAAAGAAAAAACCTAATGCAACTAAAGACAAAGCATTTTTTTTCAATAAGTGTGATCAAGCATTTGGTTTTCTATGTTTAAATTTATCTCCTGATTTGTTTTTCCATGTTGAGAACTTGAAAACACCCAACCAAGTTTGGGAAGGTCTTGACAAACCATTTGGGAAAATAGATGAACTTAGAAGCCACGAGTTGGAAAATCAACTCTTAGGCCTTTGTCCTAGGAATTTTTCAACTTTACAAGTCTTTTTTACTAATTTTAAATCCTTGAAGTTACACTTAAAAGATTGTGGAATTGACAAGAAAGAGGATCAATTAATTCTTTCTGTACTTTCCAAGCTAGGCCCAAAATTTTCTGTGTCTGTATCAACTTTCTACTCTACTAAAAGGGATCTTGGAGCCTCATGGTCAATTCCCACCCTTGATAACTTCGTTGCTGACCTCACAAGGGAGCAAAAAAGGTTAATTCAAATGGGTAATTTGAAGTCTATGAAACCTCAAGTCGTCCTTGCAGGGAATGAAATGCCACAAAATTCAAAAGGGGAGAAGAAGAACACTAAAAAAGACAAGCAAGTTAAGAAAGAAAACAAAATTGAAAACTCCAAAAAGGACTCTCAAGGTAAAAAGAGAGTTGTATGCACCTTTTGTAAAAATATTGGATATGATGAACAACATTGCATGAAGAAAAAAATTGAAGTTCTACAACAAATTCTCAAAAAGAATAATATAGGGATACTTGATTCTATCAAGGCATCTTCATCAAATCAAGATAATACTAAGGACAAAGAGAAATAGAAGGAAAAAGCCTTAGTTGCTAAAGCATCTTTATCTCCATCATGGATTCTAGACTCTGGTGCTTCACACCATATGGGTTCTTCACAGGTTGTTTTTCATCCTTAGAACCATCAAGTATGTCCACAATTACCTTAGGTGATGATACTCTAGCACTGGTAAAAGGGAGAGGGTTTGTTGAAGTTGGAGGAACATTTTCAAATGCTCTATGTGTTCCTTCACTCTCAACTAATCTCCTTTCAGTGTATCAAATAACTCATTTAGGGAAGGGCATGAGAGTACAATTCTCTCTAGAATTAGTTGAGATAAGAGAATTACAAAGCAAAAAATTGGTAGCAATAGGAGAGGCAAATCACCAATCAAGATTATATTCCTTCTCCAATTTTTCCACAGATATTTCTCCAAAAACACTACTAACTCATTCAGATGAAGTTAGTAAACTATGGCATGAGCGATTTGGCCATCTTTACTACCGCTATCTTGAACAACTATGTCAACAAAATATGGTTAAGGGATTACCTAAGGTTAAATTTTCTAAAGGACTTTGTGAGGGTTGTGCACTTGGAAAGTATCCATAAGCAAAATTTGACAAAGGTAAATCAAGGAGGGCAACACAAGTTTTAGAACTTGTTCATAGTGATGTTTTAGGGGCTTTTCCCCATCCATCTTTTACAAAGGCTAGATATGTTCTCACCTTCATTGATGTTTTCTCACATTTTACATAGGTCTATTTTCTTAGACAAAAATTAGAAGTGTTTGAGTCTTTTCAAGATTTCAAAGCTCTTGTTGAAAAACAATCAAGGAAAGTCATCAAAGTTCATCGAACAAATAATGGGAGAGAATACATCAACAATAGTTTTGAGCAATTTTGTATATCAGAGGGGATAGATATACAATGAATAGTCCCTTATCCCCCACAACAAAATGGTGTTACAAAACGTAAAAATAGATCTTTAAAAGAGATGGCTAATTGTATGATTCACTCTAAGAGCCTCACACCATCATATTGGGCAGAAGCAATCAACTGTGCATGTTACATACATAATAGAGTTCCACATAAAGCCCTAAAGGGTATCACTCCATTTGAAGCTTGGAAAGGATGGAAACCAACAGTTGATCCTTTTAGAGTTTTTGGTTCACATGCTATGGCACACATTCCAAAAGAGTAATGCAAGGCTATGGATCCTCAATCCAAACCTCACATCATTGTGGGATATCAAGATGATGTAAAAGGCTATTGCCTATTCCACCCTACCAAAGATGAGTTGTTTATTGAGAGAAGTGTCAAGTTTCAAGAAACATCTCCTAAAACTATACTTGAAACTTCTCAACATATTGTGGACTCTTTAGATCCTGATTATAGTACTGATAATTCAAATCATTCTTAAGAAATTCCTAGTGTAGTATCTTCTTCTTCCAGTTCTCATAATGACGAGGGTTCATCTTCATCTAGTTCATGGATTGTATTAGAAGTTGGTATATTTTCACCAGACTCACCCACATCTTACACTATACATAGGACAGATACAAGGGTATAGGATTCAACAAATGATAGACTGATTCAAGTAGATTTTCAAAGGGGGCACATGCCTTCTTTGCTTTAGTTTCTGATCCATAGGCATTCAAAGAGGCATCAGGCATACCAGAGTGGGATATTGCTATGGATGAGGAATATGATTCCTTGATTAGAAATCACACTTGGGATTTAACTTCACTTCCTAAGGGAAGGAAGATAGATCAATGTAGCTGGATATATCAAACTAAATTTACAGCAGATAGGCTAGTTGATAAGTACAAAGCACGTTTGGTAGCCAAAGGTTTTTCACAAGTTGCAGAAATTGACTATATAGAAACCTTTGTGCCAGTCGCTAAGATGACTTCCATTAGACTTACACTTGCTATAGCTGCATCACATGGATGGAATGTACATCAGATGGATGTGAAGAGTTCTTTTCTTCATGGAGACCTTAAGGAGGAAATCGACACAAAACAGCCACCAAGTTTTGTTTAGGATTCATCCTTAGTTTGTAGACTTAAGAAATATCTCTATGGCCTTAAACAAGCTCCTAGAGCTTGGTATGCCAAGATGGAATCCTACCTCCTATCTTTGGGTTTCACTAGATGTCATTCTGATCCTAATGTGTATCTATTGTAGTAGGATGATTCACTTTTGATACTGGTTCTATATGTTGATCTGATCTTTTGAGTACTAGGAGTACTTCATCTGTCATTGCAACAGTGAAGACATCACTTCAGGATAGATTTGGCATGAAAAACTTGGATTTATTGCACTACTTCCTTGGCATCGATATTTCATAGTCAGCTTTAGGGATTACTCTTGCACAACCCAAGTATACTCTTGATCTACTTGCACAGTTTCATATGACTACTTGCAAACCATCTCAGACTCTCTTTCTTTTTGGAGTCAAGCTGGAGACTTCTTGTACTACACCATTGGTTGATGCTACATTGTATCGACAACTTGTTGGTAGTCTTATATACTTAACTCATACTAGGCCAGGCATTGCTTATGCAATAGGCATGGTTTTGAGATTCATGTAGAAACCTCATGAGCTACATTGGTAAGCAGCTAAGAGGATCCTTCGCTATCTTCATGGCACTCTGGGCTTTGGGATTCACTACAGAGTTGGTTCATCACTTGACTTGGTTGGTCATATAGATTCAAATTGGGCTGGTGATACTAAGCATCGTAAGTTCACTTCAGGTTACAAATTTTCACTTGGTTCAGGCCCTATCAGTTGGTCTAGCAAGAAGTAGAATTCTATTGCTATATCATCCACAGAGGCAGAGTTCAGGGGGGTTGTTAACTTAGATACTAAGGCTATATGGCTTCAAGGAATTCTTTCTGAGTTTGGTACTCCTTTCAGGCACCTATTGTCATCTATTGTGACAACCAAAGCACTATTCAAATATGTAGGAATCTGATTCAGCATCAATGAACTAAACACATAGAGATTTATATGCATTACATTCGAGAGTTGATTCATGGTCTGATCATCAACTTAGTATTTTGCCAGTCTTCAAAGTAGGTTGCTAACATCTTCACCGAACCCTTCATTGAGAGAAAGTTCATTCATCTACAAGCTCTTCTTGGCATGCGGTCTATATCACCATCATCATCATCCTTGGGGGCAGCTTTCTAGTCTTCTCCACTTCTCTCTTTTTTGGAGGACAATTTTTTCCCATTGGGTTTTCTATCTTACTCTATTTTTTAGAGAGATTGCATTGTACATGGGTACCTCACTAGGCTAGTAGTCGGGACTCATTTTATCCTTGCCTACCTAAGTTATGCTTAAGGGGGGGTCTCAGTGTAATTAATGCTTGCATACACATATCTTGACCTAAGCCTACTTAGGAATTTATTGTGTTCCTGATATTTTCATTAGCTAGTTTGTAGATTGTTGAGGTGTTGAAACACCTCAACACCTCATGATTGGATATTTCTCCTTTATAAGGAGACCCCTGACTATCTAATAAATCAAGTTTATTGCATTAGAATTCATGTGTTTGATAGTCTAATTCATGATCTTGGATTTCTTCAACAAGTTATCTACAAAATCTTCATGAAACAAAGCATTCTTGTGCTCTTGTAAGAGACATCACTAGATGTTCTGCTATAAGTTTTATGGTAAAAAATGATCAACTATTAATTGAGCATATATTGATTAAGAATTCGCTTCAATATTGCTAATTTTTAATATATACGAAGGATGTCATGATAGACTTTAATTTGATGGTCTATCTACATTTTTTCAATTTTAGGATGTATAGTTTTATTTTCTATATTTTTATATAATTGTATATATGACACTTTAAATTATTAAGAAATCTTAATTTTTTTTAATAAATATAATATATTATTAATATATTTCATTTTATAATGATTATTATAAAAATACATATTAATTTAAAATCTTTTCAAAGATAGAATACAATTACTTTTAATTTTAATAATATTTTAAACAAGACTGTCTTTAATGTTTTTAATACAAATTTAGAAACTTATTATGAATTGTAATAGTAAAGTTAAGATTTTTGCATTTAATATTAATAGTTATCATTGTTTTTCTAATTTTACATTCCTTATATAAAAAATATCCTTATGACTAATGATGTAACAAGGATTTTCATTTTTTTAATAGAAACATCTAATGAATAGGATAATTACATAACCATTGTATAAATACGGAAAAATCATTTTCTTGATCGAGTTTTCTATGCTAATATGCTTAAGAGTTGGGGTGACTATCAAATTCTTGGGCCTGGTCCTTAGTGATGATCTAGGTTTCATTGCATATATTGATTACAGTTCCCTTCATTTGTTAAAAATGTGTATTTCTAGAAGCTTTCAAGTAAATCAAATTTATTTTCATTGCATTTATTGATTATAGTTCCCTTCAAGTAAATCAAATTTACTTTTAGGTGGAATACGAATTGAAATATGGATTCCGTTGGAGTTTACCTAGACTTGAGTCAAGATCTTATATAAAAGGCTTTTGGCAAGGAGATAATTCTATGTTAGTGGACACCCTTTATAGGTACTTGATTCTATTACTTAGCTCATGCCCTCTATCGAAGTAAATAGAAGGTGCTTAATCATAACATTTCCACTATTTTAGTTCTTCATTAATCTTTTCCATACATGAATTTTCCTTTATATATATGAGTTGAAGAAAGAGGTAACAATATTTAAGTTCTTCCATTTATATGAATTTCCATATAATATATGACCTATACGATTAGAAAACTCTTCATTGTCCAAATTACCCCTAACAAGCATTAACTTTGGATTTTTTTATTATTGAATTGCATATTACAAGTAATTTAGCTTTTCTATTGATGTACTTATGGAAAACAATATTTAAGTTCTTCCATTTATATGAATTTCCATATAATATATGACCTGTATGATTAGACAACTCTTCATTGTCCAACTTATCCCTAACAAGCAATAACTTTATATTTTTTTTATTATTGATTTGCATATTACAAGTAATTTAGCTTTTCTATTGATATACTTATGGAAAAAAATTCATTTTCATATATAGGTTTCCTTATATGAACAATGAAAAGTATCTTGAGTTGGCTAAATTGAACTTCAATACAGTGCAGTCTATATACCAAAAAGAGCTTCAACAAGTCCATATGTATTGTATTCTTATTTTGATAAAAGAATCATTTTAATATAAATAGTTTAGCAATTTAAATAGTAATCTTAAGTTGATAAGATAAATTTTAGTACAGGTGGTGGATAGATTCTTGCTTTAGGAAGTTGAGATTCACTCAAAAGAGACATATAGAGATATATTTTGTGGTGGTACCTGGCATGTTTGAACTTGAATATGGTGATTGTTTACAAAATTTGGGGTTCTTCTTGTTGTTTTGGATGACCTATATGAAAAATATGGTTTTTTTGAAGAGATTATGTTATTCAAGGAAGCATTTGAAAGGTAATTTTTGAAACTTTTGTTTTTTGATATTCATATAGAACTTATATGAAGGAGAAAAAGAAAGTCTAGTTTTAACTATCACATTTGTTTGTATTGTTTAATTATATATTAAAATTAAAATGTTATATGTGTTTAAAATTAAATATTATTAATTTATATAATATTTAAGTTAAACAATTTAGACATGTTCCAATTAGAGAGGTTCAAATTCAATATTTGGATTGTCTAGTCAAAGTTGTATTTATTGCACTTACAAAGAGAGTTGTAGTTGATTTTTGAATAAAGTACAATTATTATGTTTTCTTTTCTTGTAGTTGGGATTTGCATATACTAGATCACATGCCATAGCATATAAAAATATGCTTCCTTGGATTATATAATACCGTCAATGAGTTAGTTGAGAAAGCATATAAAGTGCAAGAGCACAATATGCTTGAATACTTTCAATGAGTTAGTTGAGAAAGCATATAAAATGCAAGGGCACAATATGCTTGAATACTTCAAGAAAATAGTAAGTATACTATTAAAATTAGCATTAATAATTTAAATTCAATTGAACATTAGATTTCGAAGGTGACAATCATATGATTGGTGGAAGGTTCAACTTGAAGCCTTCACCAAAGAAACAATGTGGTCTAAACATAAGTATGTGCCTGGATGGGAGTACATAAATGTGTCCAAATTTTTAGGAGGGTTTGGTACAAATATTCTTAATTCCATCCATTTAAAAAGATAAATTATCACCATAAAATTCTATGCCAGATTGATGAGAGATCAAAAGCTCCCCATCTTGTGTGCCTAACCACAAGGCTTGTCAATGATACCAAAACATACAAGGCAAATAAAATAATCTCCTATGCTACGTAAGTAAATATTATTTATTATTTTATCTTCAATAGAGTGTTTAATAATTTTATTACCATGGATTGATCTGTAAAATCCTTACTATGAATCACTTAACAACTTGTTAGATTCACCAGGATACAGATTTAAAATTAAGATCATAACTGATGATGCTTGTGAATTGAGCAAATAACCACATAAAACATAGGAAAGTAAAGAAGCTGACAAAAATCATGCAAAAGAAAAGAGAGACAAAGATTTGATTACGGAGTTCACCAGATTATGGCTACGTCTCCGGATCCGCAAATAAGCGTGATCGATGCCATTACTATGATGTAACTTCTTTTACATCACCATGGTCTTTCACTGAGTTGCAATCTGCTTCCCACTGAAACACTGTCTTGACAAGAACTTTCTAGCACCCTGCCCAGTCCTTCTGCCAGCTTTACAATGCTTTCAGACAATGAAACTGCAACTCCACTCACACAAGAGTACATACATGAGGCATCAAGCCTTTACAAATGACTCAAAAGTCATACAAAGTCTCTCAAAGGACTCACTAAGTTCTTAACTCTTCTCCCTAGAGAACACTTAGCCCATTACAAGGAAATTCTCACTTTCCCATAAACCCTTTACTAAGAGCAACAAAACTCTCCAAGAGCTAAGAAATGAGAACACACTTTACAAGAATTTCCCCAATTCTCCCAAGAGAAAATTCTCACAAGACTCCTAAGTCTCCTTAATCCTGGAATGAAAAGCACTCTCACCATCTCCCTTTTATACAAAATCAATACCATAATGGAGCTAAAACATCATAAATGCAAAATAACCCCCCTATAACAAAATAACCTTCGAATTTAACTCCTTTTGTCTTCTATTTTTCCTGAGGTTTGGCTTTGTTCTTTTAATAGGGGTTAGGTGATAACCTCAACCTCCAATTAACAATATTCGACATAAAAGCCATAACAAAATCAAACCAACCTCCACATATGGTTAGGTGAGCACCAGTGGTATAACGACCACACTATATTTTACTACTACGTTGGTTACGGGTTCCAATCCCATCGGCATCCGTTTTAACAAACACCATACCGAAAGTCATAACAAAAGAAACAAATTCTTTATATATAATGAGGGAACCGTCACCAGTGCAACAGTGGAAACGACTGGCTGCTTCCGCGGGGATCACGGGGTCGAGCCCCAACAACCTTTTGTTGAAACAAACTTTTCGAACTCCGAAAATTGGCACGACACGTGTCAAAATGCTATTCGTCCAGAATGCTGACTCCGCTGCCGATGCGTCTGCTGACTTCGCCCCCATACACCGACTGGACCACTGACAAAGCGGATGCCACGTGTCATACGATGATTAGTCCGTTCAATATGATTCAACTGCGACGTGTCACACCGAGATTTGTCCACGCCACTTCATACGACATACACGTCACCTATACGGATGGACACGTGTCAGCACCCGATGGGTCCACTTTGGATTCTATGGATTGCTGACGTCATCACCTGTACCTCCAAGTCAACCTGAAACTTTAACCAGCTGTTTCTCTATCATACGAGCTCCGTTTTTGATGAAACGAACGCCACCGAAATCGTCTTGACGAGCACTTCAATTTGATGCCAATTTCAATGAATTCCAAGATGATCAATTTTTTCGCTTCCTGTCGGCCCTTGTACCCTGTTTGACCGAACCTTTGACCAAGCATAACTTGCACGTACGATATCCTTTTGACGGGATTCAAGTTGTGTCGGAATCCTGTCAGCGAGCTCTTTGATCTGAGACTGCTTTTGCCTGATTTGAGGATAGTTAATTTTCCAATCAACCATCTAGCATCCTCGGTCCTTGTTGAACTTTGACTGAGCATATCTCAAGCAAACGAACACCTTTTGATGCGCTTTGAGTTGCGTTAGGATCGTATTGCTATGCTCTATGCATTGATGCCAGTTTTGGGAGATTCTAAAGCTGCTGGATTTTTGAGGCCTTCGAGATCCACCTGGATCATTCCTCCCCACTGAGGAACTTTTGGACCTTCAAAAGGTTCTTAATCAGACACGACATGAGAGAAAATACCTTCCCACTTGTCTAGTATCTGTCCACCCTTTTTGTGCACCTGCTTCATCAAAAAATTGTACAACAATTATGAAAACCGCAATCACATTACTACCCATTTGCATTTTCTCACATCCTTCTGCATTCATGACCCCTGCTACTATACATGTACACAACATTAGCAGCATTAACAAATACAAGGATATTAATGACAATGAGCTAACAATACTTTTAATCCTCTTGATAGGTTTCCATGACAAATCTTCATGTTGTGGCGCTGATGATCCCTGAAACACATGATAGTTAGGCTTACAAGCAACTACTTCATTTTCATGCTTCAAATCATCTACTTTTCCCACCTTTTCACACATGAGTGAAGAAGTTTTCCTCACATACATGAGCTTCTTCATTTGCCCTGTGTTCACGAACGGAGAATCAACTGCAATCTTCTTCTTGTCCTTCTTTGGATGAAGCTCTGGATGAAGCTTCCAACAATTAGCTTCCTGATGTCCACCTTTGTTGCAATAAAAACAAGGTGTTTTCAACATCCAGACTTTCTTTCCCTTATCTTCCTTCTGAATTAGAGATGAGTCTTTACGTAGTGTCCCTTTCCTGGTTGACTCTACCTTCCTATACAAAGCCATTCTTTTCCAACACTTGGCAACACTATGGTTATTCAACCCACAAAATGTGCATGGTCTTCTATACCATAAATTTTTTACATTGCCAATCTTCTTAAAATTAAAAGAAACATTGGAACAATTAGCTTTATTATACCTTTGATGGTCACCCTTGGTGCATGCATTCCGAGAAGAATATGTGTTCGTTCTCCTCTTGGACATCTTGCATGTGTCACCACTGCCTGCAAGTGATGTGCCATCACCTCTCTCAGATCGTTCTTGGAATGGTTCTTCTTTCAGAGAATTCTTTGCGTCCACTGCCTTGGAGCATTCTCCTTCACCATACTCTGATCTTGCATAGCGAGGTCCAACTTCCATCTTCACAGATTCAACCATGCCTTTTCCATGACTACCAAGCCCCTTTCCTTCATAGTCCATCTTGGTTGACAACCTCAACCCAACACTTTGAGATTGTTTCTCAGAATCACCAAGAGAACAAGGAAGAGAATGAGAAGAATGAGGAGCTTTCACTGAGTCTGCATCTTTGACTTTCTTCAACAAGCCTTTTTTTTAGACTTCCATTCCTCATACATTTCATCAACCTTGGCTTTCATCGCCATGAAGGTATTATAAAATTCTGCATCGAAGACAAAAGGAAACTGATTTTCCTTATGTGATGACATCTCACCTCACTGCTTGAATTTGCTCCAAGTATTCCACAACCTGCAACTTGTCAGACTAGCTCTGATACCAACTTGATCTGTAAACTCCTTACTATGAATCACTTAGCAACTTGTTAGATTCACTAGGATATAGATTTAAAATTAAGATCGTAACTGACGATGCTTGTGAATTGAGCAAATAACCACATAAAACATAGGAAAGTAAAGAAGCTGACAAAAATCATGCAAAAGAAAAGAGAGACAAAGATTTGATTACGGAGTTCACCAGATTCTGGCTATGTCTCCGGATCCGCAAATAAGCATGATCGATGCCACTACTATGATGCAACTACTTTTACATCACCATGGTCTTTCATTGAGTTACAATCCACTTCCCATTGAAACACTTTCTTGACAAGAACTTTCTAGCACCCTGCCTAGTCCTTTTGTCAGCTTTACAATGCTTTCAGACAATGAAACTGCAACTCCACTCACACAAGAGTACATACATGAGGCATCAAGCCTTTACAAATGACTCAAAAGTCGTACAAAGTCTCTCAAAGGACTCACTAAGTTCTTAACTCTTCTCCCTAGAGAACACTTAGCCCATTACAAGGAAATTCTCACTTTCCCATAAACCCTTTACTAAGAGCAACAAAACTCTCCAAGAGCTAAGAAATGAGAACACACTTTACAAGAATTTCCCCAATTCTCCCAAGAGAAAATTCTCACAAGACTCCTAAGTCTCCTTAATCCTGGAATGAAAAGCACTCTCACCATCTCCCTTTTATACAAAATCAATACCATAATGGAGCTAAAACATCATAAATGCAAAATAACCCCCCTATAACAAAATAACCTTCGAATTTAACTCCTTTTGTCTTCTATTTTTCCTGAGGTTTGGCTTTGTTCTTTTAATAGGGGTTAGGTGATAACCTCAACCTCCAATTAACAATATTCGGCATAAAAGCCATAACAAAATCAAACTGACCTCAACATATGGTTAGGCGAGCACCAGTGGTATAACGACCACACTATATTTTACTACTGCATTGGTTACGGGTTCCAATCCCATCGGCATCCATTTTAAAAAACACCATACTGAAACTCATAACAAAAGAAACAGATTCTTTATATATAATGAGGGAACCGTCACCGGTGCAACAGTGGAAATGACTGGCTGCTTCCGTGGGGATCACGGGGTCGAGCCCCAACAACCTTTTGTTGAAACAAACTCGCCGAACTTCAAAAATTGGCACGACACATGTCAAAATGCTATTCATCTAGAATGCTGGCTCTGCTACCGACGCGTCTGCTGACTTCGCCCCCGTACGCTGATTGGACCACTGACAAAGCGGATGCCACGTGTCATATGATGATTGGTCCGTTCAATATGATTCAACTGCCACGTGTCACGCTGAGATTTGTCCACGTCACTTCTTACGACATACATGTCACCTATATGGATGGACACGTGTCAGCACCCGATTGGTCCACTTCGGATTCTATGGATTGCTGACGTCATCACCTGTACCTCCAAGTCAACCTGAAACTTTGACCAGCCGTTTCTCCATCATACGAGCTCCGTTTTTGACAAAATGAACACCACCAAAATTGTCTCGACGAGCACTTCGATTTGATGCCAATTTCAATGAACTCCAAGATGATCAATTTTTTGCTTCCTGTCGGCCCTTGTACCCTGTTTGACCAAACCTTTGACCAAGCATAACTCGCACATACGATATCCTTTTGACGCGATTCAAGTTGCATCAGAATCCTATCAGTGAGCTCTTCGATCTAAGACTGCTTTCGCCTAATTTGAGGATGGTTAATTTTCTAGTCAACCATCTAGCATCCTCGGTCCTTGTTGAACTTTGACTGAGCATATCTCAAGCAAACGGACACCTTTTGATGCGCTTTGAGTTGCGTTAGGATCGTATTGCTATGCTCTATGCATTGATGCTAGTTTTGGGAGATTCTGAAGCTGCTGGATTTTTGAGGCGTTCGAGATCCACCTGGATCATGGATAAAGCATGTTTAACACTAATATTGATGAATTATATTTTGATAATTGTTAATATAAGGTTGAAAGAGAATGTGGTGAGTTGGCTTCTGGAATAGAATGCTCTATGAAGGACAATCCAAATACCTCATAAGAAGTAGCTTGTAGACCATGTTTATGCTATCATTGAAAATAGACTAATTGAATTGAACCAAAAATTATTCAAGTGTACTCAATTGCGAACTCACTTTCCAAATTTACTTCTCAATTCAGCAAGATTGTCTCAACTTTTGTACATGCAAATAGATTTCTTTAACAACTCTATCCAAGATAAGGACACGGTGGATAAATATATTTTTCGAAGGATCAAATGAAAATAGCTATGTTGGAGATGACTATACATCCAAAATTTACATGTACCAATGTGTTGTCAATGATTTGAGGAGTTGAATAATTATTATAAGTAGAAGTCTTATGATTTTTCTGATTAGATAGTTATATATCAAATAAATTTTAGTTTACTATCTATTTAATTCTACAATTATAAAAGTTCCTCATACCTGATTAAATCTATATAATGTAATAATATTTGAATAAATAATATTTAGTTTTCACTTGGATGATATTTCTATAAAAAAATCTACTAAATATGCCTCATTATAATTATCATTTGATTTTATTAAATTATATATATTTTTATCAACAATCAATTTTTGTGTAAATTACTCTATATTTCTAATTATATTTATGTGATGATTATTTTTAACTATTTAAAAATTCTAAATTCCTTAATAACATTATTTCTATTTAAAAATATTGTAAATTAAATTTTTTAGTATATTTAAACAATGTCTATGTTTCAAAATAATTTTAAATTATACATTATTGGCTTCCAAAAAATAAATATAAAATCATGTCTTTGCTCAATGGTAACTCTAAAAATAACATGAATTTCATAAGACAATTTAATTTATATTAAGAATATTATATCGTATTAATATTGTCAAAATACTTCATATTCAATAGATTAAGGACTAGATTTCCTTACTCTAGGTCTTCTTGGCTTTATTTTTTGTTCTTTTTAGCAGTCTTTGGCTATTTTCTTTTATGTTTTTCGTTGTTTGGTCTGGCCTAGTGGCCATCCAATGGACAATATATGTTGTTGATATTTCCATAATTCCTACTTTATGTTAATCTTGGCTTAATGTATGGGTTACAGACCTTCCTTTCTTAATCAATAAAAAAGAATAACCATATTTAGAAATCAAGAATGAGAGAATAAAGAAGCATAGATAGAAGATGCAAGACATTGATATGCATGGGGAAAAACCTTAATATGAAGATCAACATCTTGTTCTTGTAGAGAAAGCATAATATCATAACACTACAATAAAAAAGTTCCCTTAACACTCAATGAGGGATATAAAAACTTTAGAAATCATTGCAATGGGGTGAAAGTTCAAAGTTGTATCCTTCTTCAAGCCAAATTAACGATACAAGTGAATTCAAGCATTTATTATTGAATGTAAAATTTGGTCAAACATATGGTTTAGTTGAATTCATTATAGCTAAATTAGATATAGGATAAAAATTTTCCAACTAGAAGTGTATATTAAATACATATGTAGCATCACTTTGGGGAAATTTACCAAAAAAAAATGTAAAACTTGATGTTCTAACATCTCCCACTCATGTAAATAGTATTTCTAAAGTTATTTTAAAAATATCTTTGTGTAGATCTAAAAAAAAAAATCTTTTTAATCTAAAAACTATGATGAACTCGAGAAGGAACTTTATGTCAAGATGATATAACTTTTTAATATTTTAGATAAATGGTTAAGACAAAATGTGATGTCCCAGTGAAACAATTATGTTTTAAGTACACATAAATTTTAAGATTTATTTACAATAATATAAATAGGAAACAAATAATCAATGCACTAAAGTTTTAAATCATAAATACAAACAAATAATTGAAGAAAAAATACTATATAAAGAGTGATGTCCCTCTTAAACTTGTTTTAAAGTATTTTATGAAAAATTAAGTATGATGTTAATTTTATAAAAAATGTATTTTAATTTTCATTGGAATTGAGATCGACAAGGGTATGAGATTCACTTGCAACCTAAAAGTTGAGTCAATCAACCTCAGATTTGATTCTTTGAAGACCTTAGAGATTGAATTTTGATGTGATGTAACGATATAACTATGCAAACTATGAAAACATAACATTTTGTTATAAATTATGAAAAACTAAAAATAGAAAGACCAAATCAAAATACAAAAATATAGGAGGCAAACACATAATAACCTAAAGTTTAAATTTGGGTTGAATTTGGTTGGTCTCGGGCACAAGGATGTCCTATATTGGGGACCTAGTTCCTAAAAACTAATTTCACAATTTTGAAGTTCCTAGTTTATAACTTCTTTCTTTTAGGTTTGGTTGTTGGATCTTCATTTGTTACTAAGAAAATGCAGATTCTATGACTTGTCAACTTGTAGGGTTTTGATTCATGAATGAGAAAATTTCCTTCAATCTTCCTCCCATTCACTTTAGATCTATAACCTACACACATGAAAAGAGAGGAAGGGTTGTGTCATGTAGGGGCTTGCCTCAGTCAAACCCCAAATTGGTATTTCTACCCCCACAATGGTAAAATTGATGATAAAAGAGAGATTATCCTTTTGAAGGATAGAGGCTAATTAATAAACAAGTAATGAATTAACAATTTACTACAAATGAACACTTAGATCTAATCTTCTTGATGGATTGAAGTCACACTCACTACCTTCAAGGATCCATTGTTTCTTGACTTGATTTGATTTGAATACTTACAAGTGTTAGTGCTCTGAAATGAAATACATGCAAAACATGAACAAAACTCACATAAAACATGGCATGATGCTTGAATGATAAAATGGTACAATAATCTTGGTAATTTTCCCCTTGACTTCCCTTGATTGATTTTAGGATCTTCAATTTTCTCAATAATTTATCTCAGCCTTAGAATGGTGAAAATAACTAGGTATTTATATGTAATTATTCTAATTTCCCAAAAATCAAATACTGATGGTTGCCAATTGAAATTGGAAATTAAAACAATAAATTATCAACATTGAAATATTCAAATTTGGAGTGCAAAAACTATTGGTCTATTCCATAGGGTGCCCTAGAGACTAGATTCTTACTTTTTCAAGATCAAAAGTGTCATGGGAAAAATATCAAATGCATACTTTGATTTCCCATATTTGATTTTCTAATAAATGTTTTAAATCGGGTAATTACGTGCATATTTAAGAAATTAGGTGCATAATTTAGTCCAAACACATAGGAGGGAGCAAAACCTAGTGTGAAATTATCAAGGGTGGCAATTTTTTGATGTTACATTTAGACCCCACTTTAGTGAAAGTATGATCTTATGTTCATGCTCACACTAAAGGAATAAAAATTCCAAAAGGACAAGATGACACCAAGTTGAGGGATGCACAAGTCCCCAACTTAGGATCTTATCACTTCACAATGTTAAGACACAAAGTATACACATAACATCCATAAAGTGAACATATTATATATACAAAAATGAATATATGAAGCAAACATATGAAATACGTGAATAAAACATACATAACACAAATTAAACACATTATAGACACAAAGTATAAACATAGAAAACATAAGAAAAATAATGCAATCATAATAAAATACAAACACAAGGGCTAATACTAAAAAGGATTCAAGTCATTAAGGATAACAAACTTTGATCTTAAATTTATCTCAAATACCAAACATCATTTGTCGAATGCATTGTATAAATAAAATGGTGCTCTCATAAGGATGTAAAATTACTCATGATTTAACTCATGGCTCCATTGGAAATCAAGTTGTGCTATGCTAGGTGGACATGCAATAATTCTCAAACTTGTGAATTATTAAGCTTCGTTATGCCAAATCTATGGAGTATTTTTCCAATCATGCTTCAAGGAGTGCATATAATTTTAACATCACAGGGGATTGTTTAAAAATCACCTCAAGGGGTGCACAAATTTTAACGTCGTGGGGGATAAAATGAAGCTTAACGTTACAAGGGAGATATAAGCAACAAAACCACTAAAAGGGGATGTCAATAAGTCAAATCTCACAAGACATCTATGAAATGAATAGGGGTAATATGCCCCCCCTTTAAAATTTCAACATAATTTTTATGTTGATATTTGAAGGAAGAGAAGAGGAAGAGGGGATCCTTAAAAAGAGTACACACCTCCCTAAAACTAGTTATCCTTTCCACCAATGTAAAGGCAAGAACAACCATTCAAAGTATTATTCTGTTGCTACCATGGGAAATATGGTATGGTTGGACTTAAGATTGTACCACCATGAATGACAATGAGCAAACATATGAAGCTATGAATGAAATAGTGAAGATAAACACCATATAAGAGATCATTATTACTTAGAAGGATTAGGTGCATCAAAACATGGGAGAGCACCAAAATCACTAAGTTGTTGTATTTTACTACTCAAGGCCTAACATTCATTAGTGGAATGACCCTACACTTGATGATATGCACAAAATGGGCTATTGCTATAAAATTTCTTATATTTTGGAGGAGGAAGAGTAATCAAGAAAGCTTTGAGGAGACTCAAAAAAATATTCTCTTGCTCAAATATAGGATAAGTAGTAGGAGAGATTCCTTTCTCTTACATGAAGAAAATCTTGCTTGCTTATCACGAGAAGCCATAAATATAGTAGATGATGGAGCATTAGATGAAGATGGGGATGAAGGTTGGAAAACTAAACCATTTTTATAAAAATTATGGTATAGACTTTACTTGATCCTTATCTTTTTGTTTCATGTTTTCATTGTATCCATTTTTAGAAAAAAAATTATATCCAAGCCCATAACATTTTTCCAACTCAAATGAAGAAGCTTTATCTAAATGCTCATGAGAAGAATTGGTTCTTTCACAAGAACAAAAATATTTTAAAAGTTTTTAAAAGTTAGTCTATTGACAAACAAGGGACAAAAGCTAAAGAGCTCCCATCACCATCATGGAGTGATGTTTTTGGATTTTTTGATGTGGAACAAGATTGAGAAAATGAAACACAAGACTACTTAGGTTGAGATTATAATATTTTGTATTCTCTTACAAAGAGGGGTGTAAAATCTAATGAACCCTAATCATTATCTAGGAGTTTTGTTATAGGTGAAATACAATAATTCTTATCTTCAATATGTATAGTTTCTACCTTTGAAGTTGGGATAAAATTATTCAGAGAGTTTGAAGTATTATGTTTGGTTTTGACAGTTTATGAATTATACCTTTTTTCATCCACTTTTACTATATATATCTTTCTATTATATTCATACTTCATCTCACAATGAAGAGTAGACAAGAATCCCTTCATGCCATGATTCCATGATCTAGATACCTAGAAGAAGATTATATGAAAGAGGTTCCAACATGACATGGATAGGGGTAGGAAAAACCATGGGCCCTACCTTAATAGGTAGCATGATTCTCCCTAATGGTTGCCTGATAACATTGTCAAAGCCACTAGAATAGAAAAATCATTAGGTTTTATGAGATTCTTATCCATACCAATTTTATCTAGAAGATCAATGATACAAACATTAAGATCTGATCCATTATCTACAAGAGTACACCTAAACCCAACTTTATTTATGACTACAATTATAATTAAAGCTTCATGTTTATTTTGGATCTCAAGCAAGGGTAATTCATGTTGAGGTAGTGTAATTGTATACACCTAAAATCGTTCAAGACAATTAATTAATTAAATACAAGTTATTTAACTAATGAACCCCTTTAATTCGTCTATGTATGAATAAATGCTAAATTTATTTATATAGTTCACACTTTTCTAATTCTTCATTCTAAAATCACATTCTTCTATTTTAATTAAATAAAAAAATTCACATAGTTTGTTTTATTTAATTAATAATATTTTCAATAAATTTAAATGCCCAATTTGAATTTAAGCACTTGTCTACAAATTTTCCTCTTGCCACCTCATCAAGTGTCACATGTATTCAAATATGTCTAATATAAATTGTATTATTCTCAATCAATTCCAAAAAAAAATTTGGACACTTGGCTCTTTCATACATTTTATTCCCTCATACATGTGACATGTTTTCCTTGGTCGAGGGAACATTCTCCATGATTCTTTCTAACTTCTTTCATCTCCTCTGTTCATCTCTCATGCTAAAATATTGACCGTTGATTGTTGCCACATCACAAGATGCTTTGGAAATCCTAAAAATACAAGCCCATTCTACAACATTTTACATCACATCTTTGAGTAAACTTGTTATGCAAGAATAACATTGGAGCACTTGGAGCATTTACAATTTGGGCATTTAGCATTTTTTAGCATTTAGCATTTAGAATTGTTTTATCATTCTAGTTTAGTATCATGGCTTAGTTTAGTATTTACATTTCCATTATCATTTTAGCTTTTATACAGTCTTAGCATCATTATATTTCATACCATATCATTGTCATATTACCATTTTCATTTATAGAAGTGCATCATAATCATGGAATCAATCACATAGTTGATTCTTCATGTAGGAACTTATATTTCTTGCATTCTACAACATCTCATGTCTTAGGTTGTCATCCAAACCAGTCATAGTGCATATACAAATTTGAGAGCACTAAAGATTTAAAGGATCCTTGAGAATAGAGAACAATGGAACAGTTTTAGAGATTTGTTTTGCTACGATTAGATTAGTTTTATGATTCAAATATTTCATGTAATACGTTTCATTGCTTGTGTGATCTTGTTCATTTACGCATTTTACCTTACACATAAATTTGGTGCCCACCATGGGGCCTAGCACCTTTTTATTAATGTTTCTGGAATTTTTTTTGCAAATTTTGGATGTGAACTTCTTTTAGCATGATTGTGAGTTATTTCGATGCATCCAAAAAGTCTTTTAGCACATCCAATCTCTATTACGATGCATCTGAAAAGTCTTTTAGCGCATCCAATCTTTTTTACGACACATCCGAAAAGTCTTTCAGTGCATCCATCATCTGTTTTGGCACATAAATGGGGTTTTATAGTGCATTCGACCTTTCTTTTAGCACATTCATTAGTTTTTCTAGTGCATTGGATAGTTCTTTTAGTGCATTGATCTTTTAGTGAATACAATGATTGTTTTAGCGCATCTGCTTAATTTTGCAAAATTAATTTTTTTTTAGAACTAATTGATGTTTTTTACTTGTAGGTACTTTTATATGCTGGTCAAAGACAATCTTATCAAACTAATGATGATGTATGCAGGGGTTGGAGTTGTTTTAATGCTTTCTTTTGATTAAATTAGGAACCTAGTTTAATTAAAAGGTTAAACAACCCCTTGTCTTTTGTGCTTGAAGTGATAGGCCTATGCTCTCTCCTTAACTGGGTGACCAGAATGCTAGACTCACTATTTTATGCTTTATTAACACCTTTAGAAGGCTTTCCGCAGTAGGAAAAAGTACTCACCCTACGGGAACGACCTAAGTGGGAAGAACCAAAGCCAGGTTTTCCAACCCACTATAATCAAAAGCGAATTTGGGGAAAGTCTATAATTTGATGGTAGTGTGCGAGATAACCATCCCAAAATCCTTTGTTCTAAAGGTTGGGAGGTATCTTGAGGGATTTTATCTATTGCTGCACTGAACATAAACCCTTACTATGAACTCTAGTGTAGAAGCCAATTGAGTCAGTTTCTGAACACTTTCTATATCATAGTGCAAGGGGAGGGAAGAATCTGCCCCCAAGACACTTACCATATAACTATTAGAGATCCTTGGCCAAAAGTGGAGGATTCAACTTTGGTTAAGACTCAGGAAAGGAAAAAACATGGGTGCCCTCTAGGGGGTGGCACGACTGTGTGAGCTGACATAGTTTTAAGATGTGGGTTATGGTATTTTAAGTGACCTTGAGAATAGAAAAGTTCTTGAATTATATTCTCTTGTGTTATACCTTTGGAATTCAAAGGAATTGGACTAGATTCTTGAATACACACTCAATATTTAATTCCTAGGTGTAAACAATTATTTGACAACTTGCTACTATGTTTGAGTTCATGAATCAAAAAATCATCTATTTAAGCACTTAATTCCCATTATTTGCAAACTAGAAACCAAGAAAAATTCATTGATCATCAAATTATACCTTGGAAACACTCAGATTCAAAGAAAAATAACTAGATAGATTGTTAAAAACACTGAAAACTTTCAGTTTAGTGTATTCATTCACTATTTTGGCACATCCATTGCTTTGTATAGCACATCATTGGCTTTTTCCAGTGCATCCCATCCATTTTCTAGCTCATTGGTTCCATATTTTAGCACATTTGTAGATCCTTTTAGCACATTCACCTATAGATCACCCAGTTGAAATCACATACTTAGGGGAAGACTAGTGCATCACTAGCTTTTTCTAGTACATTTACTCTATTTTCTAGTGCATCTAGGTCATCTTTTAGCACATTGAGTCTATATTTTAGTGCATACACTATCTATTCTAGTGCATCCACAACATCTTTTAGCACATTCAATCCATTTTCTAGCGCATCCAAGGAACAATATAGCGCATCTAGTCTCTATTTTAGCACATTTGTGCAATCGTCTAGCTCATGCAGGCCCTATTTTAGCACATCCAATTAACATCAAAATAGAGAGTTAAATTCATCCCTTTTTTCACAATTTGAACTAGAATTTAGAATATTTTCTAGAACAGAATCATTCCTCAAGCACAATAGAGTCTTAAACATGTTAAAATTGACCTCTACAAGTGGAATTCTTCAAACTAAACCAAGATCTAACATATCAAAGTTCCTAAATCATCAAACCTATCACACCTTTGATTATTAAGCCAATTTTCATTATCAGGATTTATCATCCTTTCATCACAAAACAAAGATATATAATCAGACTAAACTTAGTCTAATCAATAGAATTTTCATTCTATTTGACTTAGTTTTCATCCTTTGGCACTCTTCCAAACAAAGATCAAAAGTTTAGTTAAGTTATAACCCTTGTATGCTTGTTCAAACAAGATTACAAAAGCATAAAATCAAGGAAAAAGAACATGAAACTTTGAACATTGAAACTCAAAAAACCATGGCCGAACCTAAAGAGAATCCTTTCCATGGAATCCACAACATTGAAGGTGAAGAAATAACTAAGGAACACATCCAAAATGTTGAACAAGATCCAAATTTCCCAAAGTGCTTTAGAAAATACTTTTGAAATAAATGGGGAAAAATACTTCTTAATATTGGCTAATCAAGGTATCAAACTTCCACCTAACTTTGATGTTAATAAATTGAAAGAACCTCCTAAAAATCCTGAAAATGATTCACAAGACATAGAACAAGTGGTTGCCTTAACTCATCAAATGAAAGACCTCCAACAACAAATTCTTGTCATGTAAAGGGGAACCTCAAAATGATACTTGATACAAGACATTTTCCCATATCCTTTTGATCAAATATCAACATGATTCCTTTTCCCAAACAATGTGAATTCCCAAAGTATGATAAATACAATGGTAAAACTGATCCAATATATCATGTGAGGGAATTTAGAACCATGAGCCTTAAGTTTTCACACAAAGAAACTTACTTTATGAGATTGTTTCCACAAATTCTAGGTGGAAAATTCCTTGAATGGTTCTCCAAACTTGCACCCCCAATCAAAACCTTTGAAGATTTGGTTAACAAATTCATCACCCAATACTCCTACAACATCCAACATGATATAACAATGAAAGACCTTTGCAACTTGAAATAGAAAGAGGGTGAATCATTCCTCATATTTTTGCAGAAATGGAGAAGATTGTTTGTAAGATATTCTCATCCCATACCTAAAAAAGGAAAAGATGGAAATCTTCATTGAAAATCTAAATTATGAGATGAGCTATAGATTGGAATTATAATTCCCACCTACCTTTTAAAAATTGATTGAAAATAGAATCAAAATTTGAAGAAGCCTTGGTTAAGAGAGGATTCATAAAAATTTACAATGAAGGAAATAACTCAACAAGCTCCTCCAAAAATTATAACAATAGTGATAAACCAAAGTTTTGGCAAAGAAACAAGAATGCTGGTAACAATGATGGTTCAACTGAAACAAAAAATGCAAAACCAATCTTTAACTTGACAACAGCTGCCACCAAGATGAATCAAAACAACAATTCAATCAACAATCAAAACAACAACCAAGGTACCGATCAAAATAGAAATCATAATAACAATGAATCTAAACTATCTTCAACCCCATATAAAATACCATCATCAAATCAAAGAAGATTCACACCTTTGGGATAGTCACTCGAATCAGCATTAAAGGAACTTCTTGAAGCTAAAGTCATAACATAATCAGAGGCTCAAAATTATAACCCACAAGTTAAACCATCTTGGTGGAATGATGCACATTTATGTGACTTTTTTCAAACAAAGGACACAAAAAAAATGACTGTATGCAGCTGAAACATTTGGTGCAAGATTTAATTGATAACAAAACAATATATGTGGAAGGATGTCAAACAAATAATGATCATGGAGCGTTCAAAAATCCTTTACCCAACTACAAAAAGGGGGAATCTTCTTCATAAAACGACAAAGGAAAGAATGAAAAATATGTCTATGACACTACCATTCTTAACATTTTTGCAGTTCATAATAAAATTCATGATAAACAAGACATTGTACTAGCTGATTTGAAAGTTTGTCAATTCCAAGCTATGTTGGGACACTTGGCCACACCTCATTGCCTCTCATTTACAGAAAATTATGATGCATCACTCAATCATCCACATAATGCTCCACTTCATATTAAGGTTTTGATCCATAAATTGTTAGTCAAACATGTTCTAATAGATGGTAGAGTTGGTCTAAATATCTGCTCTTTAAAGTTTATCCATGCATTAGGATATTCAAAAAATGCAATAGACTCTAGTAAAAATATTACCATGAAGGGATATGATGGAGAGGAGCGCTTATCTAAAGGATCAATTACTTTACTAATTAGAGTTGGCCCTATGGTTAAAGATGTGGTTTTCCAAGTCCTTGATCTCCCCTTGACCTGTAATATCCTCCTTGGAAGGCTGTGGATACATGAAATGCAAGCAATATCCTCTACATACCATCAATGTTTGAAGTTTTCTCATGAGGGAGTTGAAATCACAATACAAGGAGATCCTAATTCTTTCATGTATGACCATAATCTAAGTACTAAAGTTGAAACCCCTAGCAATTACGAAATACCTTCTTCTCAAACACATGTTGACCTTGAATCCTAAAAAGTATCTACCATACTTATTGCACTATCAAATCCCAGGGTCCAAATCCATGATCTAGGATGTGGAGAATACCGTTTGGGTAATTTATTAGCAAAAGACACTACTACCACCATCAAGAAGGATCAAAATTCCAATAATGATGTTGAGACAATTATAGAAGGAATGTAGAAAGATGACCATGTTGGGATTGAAACCTTTTGTGATCCTAATAATACACCTACCCTTCCCATATCTACTCCCACTCAAGTTTTTGATACCTATGAAAACCCCCTATTTGGCCAAGACATCTATGATAACCCACTATTTGATCATGACCTTGATGAAGATATCCCAACATCATCCTTCCATCCCACTTGCCATGGGATAGGGTATGAATCTCCTATTGTGGCCTCTACTAAACCATCTTTCAAGTCACTAAGGATGTACAAGCATCTTTTGATGTTAACAATACCGAAAAGGATAGTATCAAAGACTCCATTGGTGGCATCACCACTACCATTCTCACTTGATCCATCTAATCCACATCCATCCACCTCATAGACATGGATCAAAAAGTATCACTTGAAGAAAATATAAAGGAGGAAATTCAAGAATCAAAGGTAAAAACACCTTTGTCAAAAGGAGATCCAAAATCAAAAGAAATCTTTCAAAGAAAGAAAGATCAAGAAAAGTTCTTTAGCCAAAATAAAAAGCTACTGGATGAATCAAAAGAAAAGAAGGATTAAGAAAATTTCCTTAGCCAAAACAAGAAGCTATTGGACAAATCAACAATAAAGAAAGATCCAGACAAGTTCCCTAGCCAAAATAAAAATCTATCAAAAGAATAAAAAATAAAAGTCAAAAATAAAAGTATGCAAGAGTTGATCTCCAAACATTCCTCTCCCCCAAAAATCACTAGGGGCATCTATCAAAGTAGTAAATCAAAGAAATAACTAGTTGATCTACAGTCTCTATTCATGTCATTTATACCACATGTTCCCTTCCACCCATCCATGTTCACATATTTGTCATATCATTACACTTCCATTGGTGATGTCTTTCAATGTGTCTTTGATCATGACCCCTTCATGTACTATAACTCATCAGTTTCCCAAGCTCCTTTTTGTCTAAAGCTTGATGGCCCACATAGTGTCCACATTAGGGATCCTATCATAGCCTCTTTTATCTATCACATCTATCCTCCATAATTGTCACTCATATTATTCATTCCTATCAGATCCTTTCATCCAACACAGTCATTCACACAAGATATAGGCATCGTCATAGCAAGCTATGGATCAAGAGCATACCAACTATCTACGCCTAAAGGGGATTTGTTTGATGAACCCCTCAACAAACTACATGTCAAGAAACTCTACACCGGAATCATCCAGTGCATCGGTAAAAGTACTAAAAAAAATGCAAAAACATCAAAAAATGTCCTTTAAAAATGATTTCCTTGATGAGAACTTGGCAAACAGGGATCTTGGTAATATAAAAAAAAATTAGAAAAGAGAAAAATTAAAAAAAGTGAAAAATTAGAAAAATAAAAATAAAAAAATCTGAAAAAGTTAGCTATTTGTGATAGGTTAGATTTTCCATCTATTTAAGCATGCCAACCATTCACTTCCACCACTCGCTTTTTCCATCAATCTGCTTATCATCAAAAAGCTTCATGTACATATCCTGGCATCACGGTCGTGTCTCACCCTAGACTGGGAGAAAAATCCTAAACTCATTGGGGGTAATAAACTTTTAGCTTAAACCAATAGACAAACAACAATAGGATAACACAACAAACACAATGATCATAGTGAAACCCAACATTGATCATCAATCACAATCAGTAACACATCAACCATCCAATCAAATAGCCAAATAAAATAAAATAAAATCAAACTTTAAATGGATGATGCTCCTTTTGAATCACGACTTTATCTATTTAGAATGAATGCTCAACTGTTGTACTTTGATTTTTGTTATCATATCTCTAAAGCAAATCGGTGATGTATTGAACTAGAGGAGCTAGGAAGGAGTATGATTTTTCTTTGTTTGTTGTCTGTGAGTTGATCATTACTACTGTGAAAATTATTGTGGGATGTGCTCTACAAAGTATCACTAATGACATTCTGAATTTGCATAGGAAAATGATTAACTCTTGTATATTTATGCAAGCAATGCTCAGGGAATCTTAGTTCAATTATAGCTAGATGCTTGTGTTAACTTGCAATATCAAAAATCATGGAAGTAGTACTCAGGTCATCATGATCTAATTATACCATTGATGTTTGTACTCACTTTCAACATTTTAAAAGCTCAATGATGATAAAAAGCTTGACGAATCAATTGTTACGATGACAACATTTGTATATTAGATCTGCATGGTTAAGTTAGATTACATCCATGCTAGTTTTGTATCTATATTTATGGGTTTTCCAAGGATGGAACAATTTCATAATGCTATTATCTCTATTATTAATGGATTGAGTACATTTGAAATTAAAAAAAACACATCATCCTCATATAGTTGCATAATCAGTTGCATTATCATTTGCATACATGTAGAAAGCATTATCATATCATTATCACATCATTCATCCATCCATGAATTACATCATAATATCCACATCAAAAAACAAAAAGAAGTGCATTGCATCTCACTTGCATGATCAAAATAATTTCATCTATTATTAATGGATTAAGAAAATGGTCCATTAAGAAGATTGAAAGACATATCCAGTAGAGTAAGATTTCCAAGAAGAAAAAGTTGTTGAAGAATGTGACTGGTAAGCAAGTTTCCCTGTGAGGATATAATGCCTTTGTTATGAAAATCTAAAACTAGTAGTGAAGATTGATTTGCTAGGATGTATGGAATACAACCTGTGAATTTCTTATTACTCAAATCCAAGACTGACAAAGGACTAACTGGATCATCATAATCATCACATGAATGTACATAAACATCACACATCATTTGCATAATCAAATACATCTCACATAGCATAAAACATCATCCATAAAGTATACAAAATCATCAATCATGCATTATCATTTCATCATTTACATCAATAGCATATCACACCATCATCATATAAGCATCATAACATAGAAATTAAATGCATCCATCATGAAATCATAAACACATGTAGATCACTAATCATCGTTGCATGTCATTTAAATCTCAAAATCACAATGCCAAGTATACAAGTATATCCAAATATAGAGAGGTACATCATCAAGTATAAGTACATCATCAAGTCTCAATAAATTATTCAATCTTATACTAGGGAATATCAATCAGAGAAGTCAAACCACATCACCCAATCAAATTTGAATTCAGTTGCACTAGATGCAGAAATCTTCTTATAACCACAATATATCGCAAATCAACAATCTTATCAATCAATCAATCTAATCTAATTAGCTATGATGAGACTTTGATCAAATATCATGAAAATCTATCATTGATCCTCACCTATCATGAAGACAATCAACAATCTATCATTGATCCTAAGCTATCATGAGGACAAAGATCCTAGCTTATCATGAGGTCAATCATCAATCTATCATTGATACTCACCTATCATGAGGTAAATTATCAATCTATCATTGATTCTCACAGGTATCATGAAGTTAATTATCATCAATCTATCATTGATCCTCACCTATCATGAGGTCAATCATCACTATCCTATCATTGATTCTCACCTATCATGAGATCAATCAACATCATCAAACATCATCAAAACCAATCGACTAAAGCAATTGTCAATCATCAAACACAAGGAGGAAAAATAGGGAATCAATTTAATCAAATTGATAGAGTCAATTTTCTTTATCGGGAGGTAAATCGTCAAATCATGATCAAATCATCAAAATTTTAAAAAAATTCAGAAAATCCTAAAAATTCAAAAGTTCATCAATTTATCTCCTGAGGGGGCATATATTCGTCATCACCTGAAAATCAGCGTCTAGAGCATCAATTTTTTTTTTTTCAAAATCAGCAACAAATTATTCTTTAAAGCAACATCTTAACACATTACTTCAAAGAGGGGAAAAATGTACACACCTAAAATAGGTCAAGACAATTAATTAATTAAATACAAGTTATTTAATTAATGAACCCCTTTAATTCGTGTACTTATGAATAAATGCTAAATTTATTTATATAGTTCACACTTTTCTAATTCTTCATTCTAAAATCACATTCTTCTATTTTAATTAAATAAACAAATTCACATACTTTTATTTATTTAATTAATAATATTTTCACTAAATTTAAATGCCCAATTTGAATTTAAGAACATGTCTACAAATCTTCCTCTTGCCACCTCATCAAGTGTCACATGTATTTAAATATGTCTAATACTTAAATTGCATTATTCTCAGCCAATTCCAAAACAAACTTTGGACACTTGGCTCTTTCACACATTTTATTCCCTCATACATTTGGCATGTTGCCCTTGTTCAAGGGAACACTCTCCATGATTCTTTCTAACTTCTTTCATCTCCTTCGTTCATCTCTCATGCTAAAATCTTGACCGTTGATTGTTGCCACATCACAAGATGCTTTGGAAATCCTATAAATACAATCCCATTCTACAAAATTTTACATCACATCTTTGAGTAATCTTATTATGTAGGAATAACATTGGAGCTTTTGGTTCAGCATTTATAGTTTGAGCATTTAGCATTGTTTAACATTTAGCATTTAGAATTGTTTTATCATTCTAGTTTAGTATCATGGCTTAGTTTAGTATTTGCATTTCCATTATCATTATAGATTTTATACAGTCTTAGCATCATAATATTTAGTACAATATCATTGTCATATTACCATTTTCATTATAGCAACATCATAATCATGGTATCAATCACATAGTTGATCCTTCATGTAGGAACTTATATTTCTTGCATTCTACAACATCTCATTTCTTAGGTTGTCATCCAAACTAGTTATAGTGCATATAGAAATATGAGAGCACTAAAGATTTAAAGGATCCTTGAGAATAGAGAACAATGGAATGGTTTTAGAGATTTGTTTTGCTGCAATTAGATTAGTTTTATGATTCAAATCTTTCATGTAATACATTTCATTGCTTGTGTGATCTTGTTCATTTACACATTTTACCTCACATAGTAATATCTAACTTTGTTGCATTCATACACTCAAACAAGGTTACTACATCATTTCAATTGATGAAGGTGAGACATCAATCTTCTACAAAGCCTCTTGGAGTGTCTTGTGGTATGTAGGTGATGTTTGAATCAAGTACCAAAGGGAGATCTTGGTTGGAGTATTATGAAGTTTCTCAACAAGATCATATTATTTACCACTACACACTAAGGAAGATTAAGTGGGGGTAGGAGATATGGTTTAGGTAATGGGATGGATGTTTATGTTTGTTTAGATTGCTTATTATTTCTAGTGTTATATGTGTGAAATTTTTGTGATAACTTGGTTGTTGTAGCACATCTTTTTACACATGATTTCTAGTGAGTTTTTTTTGTTGCAAAGTTTAGGATATGGCCATGAGGCTTATGAGGTACTATAATGAGAGGTGATTTAGGAGGTCCAATAATTAGAGGATTTTTAGGAGGTCCAATAATTAAAATGGATCCAATTGTCAATTGTGTGTTCATAACCTCGACTAAGCTAACTACTTGATGGTTTTTTGTCAATGGGGGATCTAATGTCAATTTATAATCTTCATCTATGACATTAATCTTACTATCTTTTGAATTAATTGTATCAATGTTTTCATCCTCTTGTGCCAAAATATCTTCCCAAGTAGGGAGGTATTGGGAGAGAAACAAACATGATTCTCACATGAGTCTAAATGATTGGATCCTCTTGCAACAAGATACCTTTTTTACAAGTAGGTGAGATATTGAGAGAAGAACAAACATGATTGTCATGATTTTCAATGATTGAATTATCTTACACCAAGATAACCTCATAATCAAGGGAGATATTATGAGAGGGATCAATGAAAAATAAAAAAAGAGGAGAGAGAAACTCATTTTCAAATGCTTGTAACAAAAATTCTTTAAATTGCCTAATACGATCTGACAATACAACATGAATTGGGTGGGTGCAAAAAGATGGGGGGCCAAAAAATGGCTACCCCATTTTAATTTTTAGAAGAATACAAAATGTGAGTGTGTTATAACATGCTCGCGTTATAATGCGAGCATATTATATGTTATTTGAACAAAAAAAGAAAAAGATCATTTTATTTTTTTAACAATCACAAATACCTCCTCTATGGCCTGCAAATCCTATATAATGTGCTTACACTTTTGAAAGGTCAAAACCACGTTATTTGTTCACCAAATATTTGTAAAAATATCACCAATACATCAAGGAGGTTGAAGAAGTACAAGTAATTTCTATTTTTTGTGTGAATTTGGTATTAAATAGGTAGATTTAATATGTTTTTTGATGAAAATTTATTTAATTTTTAGGAAATGATAATGCACCTCCAAATCCTCCTCAAAATACTAAGTCACCTCATCTTGAAATCCCTCCTAAACCACAACCTCAACATGTTGGCATATGGCTTCTACTGTTGTCATTGATGGCAATTGAAGTCATCTTCATGGTCTGCAAATCTGTATCTAGTTATACCGACATATAAAGTGCAATACTATGTGTTACCAATAGATTATATGAAGAACAGGGTATCTAGTCAGTCAGTCAATCTATCTACTTCATCAGATTATCATTTTGTGTTGTGGGCCCCTGGGATTACTTGGTGAGCATGTATACTATCTTATTACTGAATTTTGTGGTGTTGCATTAGTGGCAGTACGAGCTTGAAGGTTCGGTAGGATGTTTTATGTCTATTTGTTTGTTGTAGCTGACTCAGTGAATGAGGCACACTATTGATGTGTAAAGTGGAATTATTTAAAATGTTTTTATGTTTAAACATTTAATTATGGGTCTTAGCTACAATCTAGTCGATGATGTTAGATCTACATTGTAAATCCAATTGTAATTTTGGGCTGACAGTTAATAATATTTGCAAGTTTTTCTAAGGCCGACCTATAACAATTGTATTTCTAGTTGTGAATACATAAGAGATTCGATATATCATTTTTTTGTGTGAGAATAGTGTGGTGATGTGTTTCAATCATCAGGAAGAGTGATTAGGCGATTATGTGCACTTTCAATTGTGCATTAATATTTCTATAGTGTGAGTTGTGCAAAGTAGAGTTGAATTGTTGAATTTGTTTGAAGGATAGCAGATTGTCATTAGAGCTAAATCAAAACTATAATCAAGCATTTTGAATGATATTTCACCAGTTCACCTCTTTTGGATTTACTCAAAATCTTTGTGGGGTAGTTAGGTAGTGAGCCCATCCATTTTGAGCAGTGAGCCTGAATGCAAGTGCATTCCCATTTGTACTTCTTATTTTGGGTATACTCATATTATATTGTGGATTGGCCATCCACCGTGGTTTTTCCCATAACAGGGTTTCCACGTAAAAATTTGGTGTTATGTTGTTGAGATTATTTTCTTTTAGATTATGCATATTTCTTTTATTGAATAGTTAAGTAAGTTAAATCATAGAATAATAAAGTTGATTTTTTTCTCAACACTGATTCATGGCCCCTCTCAATGTTGCTTGTTTCCAACAATTGGTATCATAGCTAGTTCCTTGGAAGAAGTCTAACAGCTTCGGGAGATCTTGGAAGGTATTTTTCAATGGATACAAGTAGTCTTCAACAACAACTTATGGTGGCCCTAGATGATCTTAACCAAATAAAATATTAGAACTGGGAACTACAAGAAAATATTGAGAATGCAAAAAATTTCATCTAGTCACTAAAAGACAAGATCAATGAATTAAGAGAGAAAAGAAAGGAACTATGTGGTTAGCTCAAATAGAAGAACAAAGGTATGGAGGATGAACAACTCAGTTTGGCTCTGAAGGAGAAAACAAAAAAATGTGAAAAGTTTTTCAAGGGAAATGTTGCCTTGAAGTGAGAGATGGAATCTACCATGATGAGAATTACCAAGGAGCTTGAGAATAGAAAGATGAATAAAGAAAATCTTGCACAGTCCTTGAAAGAAAATTTTGAACAATGCAGCCGACTAGAAAATGAATTGGAGCAATCCAAGAATAATGAAGAAATTCTTGAATGTAGCTTGATGACCTTAGAGATGAACTTGTTACAACAAATGAGTATAAGGATAAATTTAGAGAAAGCTCAGCCAAACTTGATGAACTAGTCAAAGGATAGAGGATTGATGGTGATAGACGAGGTCTTGGATATGAAGAAGGAGAAAGTTCTAGATTTGGACAAAAGAACTCTGGATAAAGGAATTCTAGACAAGGAAGATTCAAAAAAGGAAGTCAGATGAAAGGAACTAGAAGAGATCCAATAAGGCAACCAAATGCTCAAAAATTTAATGGCTATTGTTATGTTTGCAACAAAATTTCTCAGTGTGGAATTAGGGTGAACCCAGGTAGATCATCATTTTCAGGACAATGTTTTCATTGTTATAAGTATGGTCATAAGTCAAGTGAATGCAAAATTGTGATGAAAAAATTTCATAAAGTTGTTAGATGATATGCATGCAATAGATTTGGACATATTTCTAATCAATGCAGATCAAGAAAAACTTAGTGGAACAATTGGTATGGATAGAGAAATGTTGTGTGCTATAACTACAACAAATTTGGCCACATTGCTAGATTCTGTTGGAACAAAAGAGTTCTGGTAAAACAAAACATGCAATAGGTTGTTAAAGGGAAGTGGAAATTTACTACTAATGAGATCAAAAAGAAGATGCAAAAAAAGTGGGTGAAGAAGAATCCCTTCGTAGAAGCAAATGAACCTGCACCAGAAGCAACTTTTGGTAATTCCTTAGGGAATTAATTCTAGGTCCTTGGCATAGGGGGAGGTTGATATTTTTCTAATATTGTTCAACCATTTAGAATTATTAGTGGAGCATATTGGAAATCTACACAAGAGTCATCTTTCTTAGTGCCTAAAAGGAAGAAAACCAGGTGAGTTAAAGCAAGAGCATTTATTGCAAAATAAAAGAGTTAGGTATGTGGATAATAAAAGGAATGGATTCAAGTATCATTTTTCATATTGCATTTGGAGAAAAGTGTTTTAGAGAGCTCTTAGGCAATCATTGCGAATGCGTGGAGAGATTCAAGCACAAAGAAGAATTTGTGATCAAATTTGGTCTTCGTCCTCGAAAGGTATTAATTGAAAACCTGCAAATTTGTGTGATTGCAATCATGTCTACTCCTCTGGTAGTCGAAGTTAAGGATAGACCGCTTCCAAAGTTTAAATGGAATCCTTATAAATTTGCAGATACAGAACCCTTAGGTGCATTTTCATCGGTGTCTTATGGAGTCCTACATATTGAGGATATTAGGGCTTATGTGCACGCAAAAATTGAAGATTTGGGAACCTCACATTTGTTGGATTTGTAAACTCATCATATAACTCATGAAGTTATTACTGTGAAACTAGAATTCAAAACCCTAGAAGATAAGAAATTTGTGCAATTTACTAAATTCCCCATATTCGAAGAAGATGAATGGGTTCGGTATTTGCTGAGCCGTGTCCATGATGAATTCATGTGGTTGAATGTTCCATTAAAAATAACCAAAGAAGCTATATGTGCAAGTACATGACTAAATTCCATCAGAAAGCTTCTAGGTTTGAAGTTTGTAAAGAATGATAAGGTTACTGAAGCGATAGGCTCAAAATGGGATAAAAGGGAAATGACAATAGATGATATTGCTACAGTGGATGTAAAATTTGCATCAATAATTATCAGCTATAAGATTTATCACTCAAGCTGGGAGAACTTTGTATCTGGCACAACTATTTATGCAACATATGAAATGGTCAAACAAAATGTAGACTATGATTTATGTGAACTACTCAGAAGCCAGTTAATGGAGAATTTGGGAAAAATCAAGAAGGATAAAAAGAATACATTCAAGTATGGTAACTTGTTGATATGCTTGTTTTTCTACTTCTTTGGTGAAGTACTAGGAGTTGGTAAAGTTCAATGGCGTAATGATATGCCAATAGTTGTTTAGATATGGAATATGCTATGTGGATTGGGTGATTGATAGACTCGCAATACAATCATATGGGGATACTTCAAAACTTTTAAGAACTTAATGCATGCTAGAGAAAGAATTCCTGCAACAATTGTGGAGCAATACAAAGATTCTATTTTTTTCATGGTAGACATTGACCAATGCCATATGGAAGTTGGTGATCCTAGAATAGTTTGGATCATGCCTATGGGTTATGAAGTATATGAGAACATTCTAAGGATGTATGCATAAGACTTGCTAAAATTTCCATTGGATCAGGGTGAAGAAATATTTGGTACTTATGTAGAGAAAGGCTTACAAGTTCACTTGGAATTGAAAAATCCCATGTTATCCATAAGGGTAAGAAAAGAGATAGAAGCTCTTGTAGAGAGTTTTTGCATCCCTGTGAAACAACTAAGAGAAGTGAGGAGACAAAGAGAAGAAGTTGAAGCAACTAAGGAGAAAGAAAAGGTAGAATCATCTAGTCTAGGAACATCTCCTGATCACACTAGAAGCTCCTTTGTAACTTAGTCAAATCAAGCTAAGGCTTCCAAAAAAAATAGAAGAATAAAAGTACAAGAGCTTACAAAGTTGTGTCAACAAATGAAGAGGAATAAAATGATTAAGAAGTAGTAAGGGAGATAAAGGCTATTGGTACTCATGTTGTCAAATTGAATAAGAGAAGATCTCTCGGGAAAGGAGATGAAGCAAATAAAAATGATAAAGTTGAAAAACCTAGTATGTCTATTGAGGAAGTTGAGAATGCAACCGTGAAAGATGGAAATCTCAAGCCACTCTATGATTGGTATGAGTCTTTTGATGAATCCAAAAAGAAAATTCTTGAAGAAGCAACAATAAAGCATATGATTGTTTTTAGTAAAGTTCTTGTGGAAATCATGTTTGGCTTGCCTACAAGTCTGTATAATGCTTTAGAATCTAGGAGGTCAATTGCCTTATCAGAAGAAGAAAATATAAGGAAGAGAGTCCAAGCAGATTTTTGCTTAGAAATGACAATTGAAGAAATGGATCTATTCCTTGAAAATGCTAAAAAGGCCATTTAGGAGAAAAACAAGAATAAATGAGCTCATGTTTGGTGAAATTGATGCTGTTGTCAGTGAAAATAAGGAAATGATGGAATAAATTTTATCAAAGGAAAAGATTAAAATTGAGGAAGTAAATGTTCAAAGAAATGAAGAAGTGAATGTGGAGGTAAATGAATTAGGAGAAGAGAATGTGAATGAAGAAAACATGAATGTGTTTGATCCTCTAGATTTCAAGGATATTATGACTTCTCCTAATGTGAAAGATGCTGAGACACCTATTGTAACTAAGGTCCTTATTGAAATGCTAGTCAAGGAAAAGGAGGCACATACTGTACAAGCTGAAATGTCTAAAGTTAATCCTGAAGCAAAATCCAAGGTTGAAAAGAAAAAGGAGAAAGAAATCAAAGTAGAGGAAGTGAAGGAACATTTATTGGAGCAACATGAAGAGTTAGATCTTGAGTTGGATGAAAGATCAATAAACCTATCTACTCTATCTCCAATTCAGATGATGAAGGTCACTAAAATTGCTCAAGCGAAAGCCAGTGAAAAAATACTGAAATCTCACATAGAGGACAGTGAACTGTTAAAGCTTGCATCTAGAATCTTACAAAAAATAATTCCTACTTATGTTGTGGAACCATCAGGTTCCTCCTCTGGTGAGTTAAAGAAGCTAATAAGTTTTGTAGATTCTCATTTTGAATCCTTTGATAAATCGACTTTGGTTAAAGTGAGGAAGGAGTTCTAGGAGAAGAGTTGGTATTCTAAAAGAATTGATTGCCAAAGACAAAGCTCTATTGAGTACTTGCATAAATAATATTCAAGGTGTTATGTTTGAAGGAGGAAAAGTATACAAATCTTTCCTAGTATTATCAAAATTTACTAAAGAAAATGAAAAGAAGATGGACATTGAACAATAGTTGGTCAATATCTCGAACACATTTGACCCTTTAGTTGAAAGTGTTTGTAATCAAGAAAATTAGGTAATGTATATGCTAAACCAAATAAAGAGTCTAAAATTTGAAAATGAAAGGATCATTGGCAGAGTATGTGAACTCAGGGGACTGGTAAGTCCAAAGATTGAGATGATGGTAAATGCTCTGAAAGAAGCTAAAGATGTTATGATCGCTCTTGATCCGATAAGTCTTGAAGTAGCAAAAACCTTGTCATATCTGCTCTGTGGTCATATAACCATTTTGGAGAGTTTGAAAAGTATTTGGGACTCAAACTTAAGTGGGTGAAGAATCTCTTTGCATACATCTTCAAAAATTTGTTAGTCTCAACAGTTTTTACAATTTTGGTTTCCCCAATTTTGTCATTGATGTCAAAGGGGGAGAGAGTGCAATGGAAAATGTCTTAACATTCTTAGGGGGAGAAATATTCTAAATTTTGGCAGTTTCAACACTTATTCATGTTTTTTTCTAAGTGTTGCCATCAATGCCAAAGGGGGAGATTGTTGAAATATGGATTCCAGTGTTGTCACTAATGGCAACTAAAGTCATCTTCATGGTCCACAAATTTGTATCTATTATACCGATAGATAAAGTGCAATACTATGTGCCACCAATAGAATATCTGAAGAATAGGGTATCTGGTTAGTTAGTCAATCTATCTACTTCACCAAATTATCATTTTGTGTTGTGGATCCCTAGGATTGCTTGGTGAGCACATATACTATCTTATTATTGAATTTTGTGGTGCTGCATTAGTGGCAATACGAGCCTTAAGGTCTAGTAGGATGTTTTATGTCTATTTGTTTGTTGTAGCCGACTCAATGAATGAGGTACATTGTGGATGTGTAAAGTGGAATTATTTAAAATGTTTTTATGTTCAAAAATTTAATTATGGGTCTTAGCTACAATCTATTCGATGGTGTTAGATCCACATTGTAAATCCAATTGTAATTTTGGGCTAATAGTTAATAATATTTCCAAGTTTTTCTAAGGCCAACCTATAGCGATCATATTTCTAGTTGTGGATATATAAGAGATTCTATATATCATTTGTTTGTGTGAGAATAGTATGGTGATGTGTTCCAATCATTAGGAAGAGCGATTAGGTGATTATACATAATTTCATTTGTGCATTAATATTTCTATAGTGTGAGTTGTGTAGAGAAGAGCTGAATTGTTGAATCTATCTGAAGGATAGCAGATTATCATTAGAGCTAAAACTATAATCAGGAATTGTGGATGCTATTTCATCAATTCACCTCTTTTGGATTTACTCCAAATCTTTGTAGTGCAGTGAGCCCATCCATTTTGAGTATTGAGCTTGAATATAAGTGCATTCCCATTTGTACTTCTTATTTTGGGTATACTCATATTATATTGTGGATTGGTCATCCACCGTGGTTTTTCCCCTAATAGGGTTTCCACGTAAAAATTATAGTTTTATGGTGTTGAGATTATTTTCTTTCTAATGATGCATGTTTCTTTTATTAAATAATTAAGTAAGTTAAATCACAAAATAATAAAGTTGAAATTTTGCTCAACACTAATTCACCCCCCTCTCAGTGTTGCTTGTTTCCAACGCAAAAAACACCTCCAAGAATTCCTCATCATGCTCTAGGAACTAAATAAAATTTAATGGGGTAAATTGAAAATAACAAAAAAAAAATTGAGGAGTTAATTGCAAGGTTGAGAGATCCTGCAAACACAACCTCACATAGAACCATGCTTGCTCAATCACTTGAATCCATAATATCACATGTAGATTCAATTAGCAAGAAACGAACTAGTTAGTCAGACAAGAGACAAGAGTTTAGAGAATTTTATGCAAAAACATTATCATATAAACAAGTTAAAGATGGAAAATTATAAAATTTGACTTGTGTGCACTATTCATGAACCTTAAAACAAATAAACCTTTACATTCTTCAAGCAAGAGGTTCCTCAACCTTGAACATTATCCCTCAATTGTGAACCCTCAACCCTCAACCCTATACCTTAAATCTAAACTCTACAACCTCAACCCTCATCCTTATACCCTATATAATCAATACTATACTTAAACCCTAAACCATACATTCTCAACCCTTCACCCTATGCCTTATACCCTTAATCCATCTACCCTATACCCTATACCAAATATCCTAAACCATAATCCCTGGCCTTAAACCCTAAAACCTACACCATAAACCCCCATCCTTATACCCTATACTGTCAACCTTATAGCCTAAACCTTAAACATTGTCCCTCAACCCTATACTTAAAACCTAAACCATATTGTCTCAACCTTTAAACCTATGCCTTATTCCCTCAATCCATATCCTAAACCCTAAAACCAATATCTTAAACTGCAATCCCTATACCTAGCACACTTAATCTTGTACACTTGATGAGATAAACATTATCTCTCAATTGTAAACACTCAACCCTATACTTAAGCCTGAATCCCTCAACCCTCAACCCTATACCTCAATACCTAAACCTTACACCCTCAATCCTCATCCCTATACCCTATACCCTATACCCTCAACCTTATACCCTAAACCTTGAACATTGTCCCTCAACCCTATACTTAAACCCTAAACACTACACTCTCAACCCTTAACCCTATGCCTTATACCCTCAACCCATACCCTAAAATCTATACCCAATATCCTTAACCCTAATCCCTATAGCCTATACACTTAAAATTATACCCTAAACCCTACATTCAACCTTGCACCCTAAACCCTAAACCCTAATCCATGCTATGCCCTCAACCTTGAACATACATTCATACATATATACATGCATGCATACATACATTCATACATAAATACAAGCATACATTCACACATACAAACATGCATGTATTCAAACACACACACACATACATACATACATACAATCATGCATACATGTATACATACATACATAAAACATACATTTATAAAATATACATGAAAACATAAAGTGAGTCATAACGCGAGCACATTAGAATGTATTCGTGTTGTGTGAAATACAAACATGCTTACACAAAACACACAGTTATACAAACACACACAAAAACATAAAGCAAGGCATAACATGAGCACTCACATTATGCCTTGCTTTGGGAATCCCCAAGAATTTGTCTTGGATTTTCTTTGGATTTCCAACCCGAAGGCTTGGAGTGCTTTTCCAATGTCCAAAAAATGTGTTTTGGCATATTTTACAAAATTTCACATAATATCATTCATGCTAATTGTCAAGATTGCATGTGTTTCAAGGTTGAGTAAATAAAACACCTAGGTAATGCTAAGTTCTCTCTTAGCTATTTAACCATGTGATTTTTTTCAATTTTTTAGTATGTTAAGGCTTTCATCTTTAATTTATTTTGTTTGTGTGTCCATTTTTTGTCAACAACCAATATTTGGTATTATTTACTTTATTTTTTAACTGTTCATTAAAATTTCAAACAAATTACATTTTTATAAACTAGACTCCATTCTATGCACATTCAAAAAATATTTATTTTGATTAATTTTAAAAAATTATAGGGGCAACAAGACTAAATTTCTATTTTTTAGGATGTGTCCACTTTCAAAATTACTAAAAAATCATATATTCATTAAAATTTTATTAGAAAAATCAGGCATAAACTACATACTATTAACTAATTTTTCTCATTGAAGTGATTAAATGTACTAAAAAAAGTTAACCTTTTGAGGGAGCCACAACCGATGCTATGTTATGTTCTTTTTGACAAAAACAACACCAATTTTTGTGGCTTCCTTTTTTGAGCCTATTAATCTCTACCATTTTTTTTGTAAAAATTAGTTTAGAAAGTAGACTCGGAGCACTACAACCCTTGTTTTTGTTCCATCTTAAAATTTTGAGTGTAGCTATCCTCAATTTCGCATCCAAGATCAATATTTCCTGATTTTAGAAGAAAGTGGCCACTTAAGACCCCTTTTTGGTCCCTAATCTTTGTGCACTTACCCAATTATGACAACACAATATTTTTTAAATAAAAACATTATGTTATGTCCTATGGATCAAATTAGCAATGCTCAACAAAATAAAACACTTAATAGAATTAGAATTCCAAAACAAGAACTAGATCTAGATAGAGGACACTGATAGTGCTATGCATAAAAAATTTCACCCTAAATTAGCTAGTCTAGGGTGCAAGGATGCCCTATACTAGATAGGTAATTTTGGAAAAATTAAAATCTAAGTCATTGATAGTATCTAAGGGTCCTGTGTTTAAGAGGTCGAGGTCTAAAAGTGAAAAAAATTGTGGAAATGTATCAAGACCTAATTTTGCTATATGAATCACATACATGCATGCAATTTTTGTTGTTTTTAGAGCAATTGAATATATTCAAATTTAATAATTTTTAGAAATTGAATACTATAATTGATGTTGGTGTAATTTATTATTTAATTACACTTCATAAGTTTACTTAGGTAATATTTTAATTCCTAGGTTATAGTTGTCATCCTTATCTTGTTGAGCTATCTCGTTGCTCAAGATAAGATTAGGGTTGTGCATGCTTGCTTTTATAAGCAAGCCTCATCTCATGTAATTATGAATTCTTGAATAATATTATTTGCACATCTTCATGCAAAGCTCTTCCTTTTTTTTGTTTATCTCTTTTGTGGAAGGATTTTCTGGTTTGCATATCTGATCTTGGTTTCTAACATGGTATCAAAGCCTTGATATGCAGCCCCTTAGATTTTTGGAGAATTTTAGTGTAGAGCACGTTCGGGGTTCCTCGAGGGATTTGACCTTGAGCATTTTTTTGGTGCATTCTGGAGAAAAACAGACACCACCATCACATTCATAGTGCCCCAAAACCCTAAAAGATCTCCTGTCATTTTGCTCAAATCCGAGTAGTTGCAACAAAAGGAAAATTTTTTTTAGAGACACACAGATCTGTATAGATCTGAGTGCCTCATTTTGCATGCACACAGGTACAAGGGATATTATTTGGGTTTTAATATTTTTTTCCATTGATAAAAAAAATCAGGTTTTCATATTTTTCTTGTAGTAAAAAAATCATTAGTTTTTTTTAAAAATATATAAAATCAATGTTTTTAAAAAAAAAAAACAAATTTAAAAATAAAAACTTTTGAAAAGGCCTTTGTATAGGCCTGCACAAGTCTACGTAGGTTGTACAGGTTGTGGGCCTCTCACTCCTCCACTTACAGAGCTCAATGGTCCTCCACTCTTGTCATTGGCGACACCCTGTAGAAAATCGGTTGGCTCCTTCAATAACTGGAAACACCTTGCAGAAAACTAGTTGACTCCTTCTAAACCCAACGATGCATTCATCACTGGTAGGATCCACATAGTACTGGTGGACTAAAAATAAATCCATCCTCCATTAAATCCACCGGTGCATGCACCAAATCTTGGTGACCAACAAAGGAATTGGTGGCGAAAAACTTAGATCAGAGGGGAATATTCCTTGAAAAGTAATCTTCCTAGAATATTCTATATGATGACTGTCAAATTTTTTTAGGGGGGCATTTTTTTTCAGTGACAGACAAATGGCTGCCAAATTTAAGCTCATGAAGTGTTGATATTAGCGGTTATACAACCCTCTTTGCCCCCTCCTAGCCCTAATTTGTCTTCAAAGAGCAGTTTTTTTTCTTTTTGGCATAACTTGGGCATACGATATCAAAATTGAGCAAACAAGATATCACCAAAAAGCTAGTTCTGATTACTATCCTGTGGTGTAGTTATTTTTTTAGTTTTTTCTATTTAGCTGCATTTATTGTTGTTTGAAGTTAGATGTTCATTTATGGCCTCTAAGCTCATAACTTTTTTCCATGATCTTTGATTTTTGCCATCTTTGCGGTATTGGAAAGATATTGAGGAGCTCTATATTATTGCCCATGCACTTTTTTCTGTACTTGTCCCAGGTTGATCGTTATTCTAGATTTTTCCCAATGGGTGTTTTGGAGATTACTTGGATGTTTTGGCAGTTAGAAGGGTGAAACTTGAATCTTTGCACTTCAATTCAGTATCACATCATTTTATCTTCTATTTATGGATGCTTAGCATTCTCTCCTTTTGCAATCATTGGGTACTATTGTAATAAATGAATTGATATAAAGTTCCATCAGGGGGGTTTCTTGCATAATAATCTTATTAGAGTGTAGTTGCACTTTGATCTCCATGCTTGATTTTGATGACAACTCACATGGGTTGTATTTGGTTTCTATAGTTTCTTTTGGCCACATCTTGCTTATAGTTTGAAACATATTAGATTCACATCGGTTCACACTTCAAACTGGGAGACTATGGTTATTGATCCGCATTGGTTTAGATCCATCTCAGTTTGAGGGTCATATTTTTATAGTTAATGTTCCAGAATCTTTATGGTACTTTTTCCCATGGAAGAGTTTTAGTCTTAGTTTGGCATCGACATCGAGATACATGACTTCTAGATTTTGTCATCATTTTATCTATTGTTGCTTCATAGATTCTAGGGTTGTTCCAGTTTGTGAGTTTTCCAGTGTTTCATGGCATCGGGTTTGCTGTTGCATTATTATGATTCTGCTTGAGTCCTTCATCGACTGTCATTTGGTTTCTAGTAGACAAAAGTATCTTTCCTTGCTTGTCATATTTTGGTTCTAGTGTTACTCCACGGTGTTCTTCTAATGCTTCTTTGCAACAATCATCTCATTGTAGGGGGTCTTTTCCCACTGGGTTTTCCTTCTCTACCTCATTATTGCATTTGTACATGGGTACCTGATCAGGAATTTTTTTTGGGACCCATTCATGCTTTCTTGCATTCATCCTAGCATTTAGGTGCATTTTTTTTAGTCTCCCTAAGTTGCACTTATGGGGGGGGGTTGTTGGTGTAATTATTTATGTAATTACATTTGCATAAGTTTACTTAGGTAATATTTTAATTCCTAGGTTACAGTTGTCATCCTTATCTTGTTGAGCTATCTTGTTGCTCAAGATAAGATTAGGGTTGTGCATGCTTGCTTTTATAAGCAAACCTCACCTCATGTAATTATGAATTCCTGAATAATATTATTTGCACATCTTCATGCAAAGCTCTTGCTTTTTTCTATTTTCTCTTTTGTGGAAGGCTTTTCTGGTTTGCATGTCTGATCTTGGTTTCTAACAATTGATTGATTTTCCAAAAAATATAAAAAAGAGATGCTTTTTAATCTTTTAGAATGAAAATACTATGCAATTTTGTCACTTTTTTAATGTTTTTCATTAAAATATGCATGCATAAATGATAGAATAATTTTCCAATTAGTTTTCTCTATGAAAACTAATTAGGTCCAAGCCTTAAACAATGAAAATCAGACTTGAAAATTTATGCAATTTGATTCAATTTTTTTTTTCAATTATTATGATGAAAGCTAATGAAAAAGGAAAGTTTTTTGAAAATAAATGCAAATTATCAACAATATTTTCAAATAACATAAGTTTTAAATTCAATTTTCAAATTTACGCAATAAAAAATATTTTTTTTTGCAAGAGTAGGATATGTTGGGTTCACCAAAATGTTTTGTAGGAAAAGTGATCCTATGTCTTATATTTAGATCACTAGGATCAAGCCTTTTCTTATAAACATTGGAATCGAGATTGGAAAGGGTATGAGATTGACTTGCAACCTAAAAGGTGAGTCAATCAACCTTGAATTTGATTCTTTGAAGGCCTTAGAGATAGAATTTTGATGCGATATAATGATATGACTATGAAAACTATGAAAATGAAACATTCAATTATGAATTACATGACAAACTAAAAATAGACAGAACAAATCAAAATCCAAAAATATAGAAGGAAAACACATAAGAGCTTGGAGGTTAAATTTGGGTTGAATATAGCTGATCTAGGGGGGGAAGGATGCTCTAGACTAAGGATATGGTTCTTGAAAATTTATTTCACAAGCTTGAGGTCCCTAGTTTGTAGCTTCTTTCTTTTGAGTTTGGTTGTCGGATCTTCATTTATTAGTAAAAAAATGTAGATTCCATGACTTGTCAACTTGTGGGGTTTTTATGCATGAATGAGAAAATTTCCTTCATTATTCCTCCCATTCACTTCAAATCTATAACTTGTACACATGAAAAGAGGGGAAGAGTTGTGCCATATAGGGGCTTGCCTCAGTCAAACCTTGTGTTGGTATTTCTACCTCCACAATGGTAAAATTGATGATAAAGAGCTTATCCTTTTGAGGGGTAGAAGCTAATTGATAAACAACTAATGAATTGACAAGTTATTGTAACTCACCACTCATATCTAATCTCCTTGATGGATAGAAGTCACACTCACCACCTTCAATGATCCATTGTTGCTTTACTTGATATGATTTGAAGACCTATAATTGTTAGTATTCCAAAACAAAATGCATGCAACACATGAACAAAACTCACATAAAACTTGACATGATGCTTGAATGAAAAAATATTGCAATAATCTTGATAATTCCACCCTTGACTAACCTTGATAATTTTTAGGATCTTCAATTTTCTCAATAATTTCTCTTAGCCTTAAAATGGTAAAAATGACTAGGTATTTATATGCAATTATTCTAATTTCCCAAAAATTAAATACTGATGGTCAAAAGTTGAAATTGGATATTAAATTAATAAATTACTAACATCGAAATATTTAAATTTGGAGCAAATTTTTTTTTCTAGAGCACATGGTGCTCTAGACTAGATTCCTTCTATTTTCAGGATCAAAATATTAAATGCATACTTTTATTTACCTTGTTTTATTTTTTGATATTTTTTTAAAAAATGAGCAATTACATACACAATTAGAAAAATTAGGTTCAAACACATGGGAGGGAGCAAAACATAGTGTGAAATTGTCAAAGGTGACAATTTTTGATACTATAATACCTTATTTTAAACTCATTATTTCTCATTTTCCTCCTTTAGAAAAATGCTTTATGATATTCTATAACATGTATCATAAGTGGGTCAAGATTCCTAGTCCACTTTTTTGCTCCTTATAATCACATTGTTACATGCATCAAAGTCTTTTATTAACTTAAAATTTCATAGATGCTCTTACACATCTTACATAGAATTATTCTTTTACATATTCTTACACACATATCATACCAAATAATACACATTGTATAATAACCAAGTCATAACTGGGATGCCCTTTTCCATGAGGGCACATGAAATATTACAAGTTCATAAATAATTAAATAATTCAAACATTAACACTTGCTATTAGGAATAAGGTGCCATTAACCTTGGAACCTTATAAATATTTCATGTATCTTTAACACACTTATAAGTATGCTTGAATTACTAAGGTGTAATTGGAGAATTATTTGTAATTAATAGTCTCAAGAATCTTGGAAATAGTTGTTATATGCATCCATGGAGGTGAAGTTGGCGATGGTGGTAATAAAGTTATTTTTAGTAAATTTTACAAAATAGGAATAATAATTAAAAATAGAGCGTCTTGTATGTTGTTGATGAATCTTATTGTAGTCCATTTCACCCGCTGGTCCAAAATAGTTCTTAACAAGTTACACATGTTTGTTCAAATTTATTGGTCTAGTCCTAGTTTCAAATGGATTTGAATAGGTTTCCAAGAGTTAAAACCTTTTTAAGTACTTTTGATATATCAAGGGCTGAGTCATGCTTTTTTTCTTAATAAAATTTTAAGAGACTTTTATGTTTTCCTAAAGCTATGCGCATAGTTTTGGAGGGAATCTTCTAATGTAAAAGGGTTCAATTTTTCATTTGACTAGGCCAAATTTTGTTAGGGTTTTGGGGATTTTGCTAGTATTTTAAAGTTTCTACAAGCCATTATGGTGACTAGGTCTGTTTCATAGACATCATTTTTTTATGGAAAAATATGGAGTTTTAACCTTCATTAAAACTTACCCTCAATAAATTTAGGTATGTAACATCAATTTTCTATTTATTTTATTCCATGAGCTTTAAAAGAACTATTGCGAGATAGATGCACATGGAAATTTATTTATCACAACTAGCAAAAGTGTTGAAAAGGTAGTATATTCCTTGAGGAACACTCTTTCTTACCCATGCTAGTGAATAAAAAATATACACATTAGTTCAATAAAAGGGGTAGAGTTTTGATTAAACAAGGCTTGTGGTAACATATCATATATGATGTCCTCCTATTTTTTTCTTTTATTTTTAATGTAAAAAAAAACCAAAAATCCTTTGTAATAGTCAAGTGAAATATATAAAGATTGAGTTACAAGCTATCATAAGAAGTTCTCTTCATAGTCAATGTTTTCCTTATTAGAATTTGGGTTTCATTTGACACTTCATGGGCTTTAAAGTGGAAAAAGTAATGAGAAAATAAAAAAGTGCCTATATTTGTGAAATATGGTAACAAATGGGAAAGACGTTAAGTAATTTATTCCTTATTTAAGTGTTTCTAATCCTAAGAAGCCTAGCCAAAATAAAACTAGGGACATCATGCACATTGGAAAAAGTGGAAAATTCTTGGAAGACTGTAAATGTGACAATGATAGAAGTGATAAGGTTTTATCACAAGGATGACAACATATTTGAAAGGTATAGTTACTTCATGTGTTAGAAGATAGTCATTCCAAGAAATTTGAAAGCTAGTATTAATGGTCTGAAAAGTGCACATGAGTTTTTCAAAGTGTTATGACCTATTTTAGAAGCTTAATGGTAGAAGCATTACCAAAATCATGTAATGAAAATGATATAAGTGAAAAGATATCCAATAACAAACATAGAGAAGCCCTAGATAAATAACGTGAGTTGATAATGCCAAGAGAGTGAAAATGACTGTCCCATCATGGAATCATCGTGGTCATGGATAAAATACTTGATGATAATGTTCTTAATAGGAGATCAAATATATGGTGCTCTCTTTCTAGCCCTTAGATAACATTATGACAAGGTTTTATATCTAAGGGTATTCTTGGTATTTTTCTTGTATTTTATTGCCAAATACTAAGTGATGGATACAAGATATGAAAGGTCATAATGAATATCTAAAATCTTAAACCTTGTCAAGAGGTTTTGTCACTATGAGCTTTCAAACTATGTGATAAGTCATGTCAAAAAACCCTTGTAGTAACTAGTGTCAATATTATGAATCCTATTGTATACATAGAAGGGTATCATGATAAAATAATTCATAAGTATGCATTGGTACTATTATCAATTAGATTGCACCTGAATGCTTGAATGACTAAATTCAACAATCTATTAAAACATGGGAACTATCTTTAGGTTGTGGGTATTCCTATGGCAAAGATAGAACTCTAGATTCTAGGTTGGTTCCTATATGATGATTAATTAGGTACTTCAATGATTTACTTTTAGAAAAGGGTAAGATGGATTGAACTGAATACATGAACTAAAACTAAAACTTCGGTGATGCACCTAATTGATATTTATGAGCAGATTGATTCACAACTAAAATATAACAAGGTAAACCTTAATACCATAAAGGTATTAGTTAGAGGCTAGAAAATATAGGAACATGCATAACTAATTTTTTTTTTTTTTTGTGTACATGCATTCATGAATGTGACAGGAATTTAAAGGATTTGAAACCAAACACATTAAATTCGCATCTTCAACATTCAATAAATAAAAAACTCCTGAATCTGAGAAGGCTAATACTGAATAGCGATAATGAAAAGAAGGAAACTCTACAAATGACAAAACTAATTAAAACCAAAACTCACTGTTGTATTAAACTGTAAATAAAATTGAGTCACAAATATTAGTCTTTCTACAAAAGGTATGCCAGAAGAGATGAAAATAAGAAGCCCTAAAAAATGACTAAGTCATTTCAATTTATACAATAAGCCTCTCAAAGGCATGAAGATGAAACTGGAAGTCAAACTCAGTGTGCAAATGATAGCTCCAAGGAAAAATCCGAGTAGAAATAAATATCTTCAAAAGAAAAGCTCAAACTCATGCAAAAATGAGTGTATGATGATCCAAACTCAAGTTCAACTCATAATTGAACTATAGAGCACTCAAATTATACTGAAAATCCCACAAAAAGTGGGTCCAAGCATGTGAAAACCACCTCATTTTTATCAATCCGCCCAAGACAACTGGAAGTCCATCTCTGTATTATGCACAATTAATAGGACTTCAAAACTCACTTCAGTCTGGCTAAAAGTCAAGGATAACTGAACTGGACCTCCCTTAGACGCATGTAAATGATCATCACTTAGCTTTTACTTGCATTATCTTGCATGGATTTAAAGTAAAGCTAAGTGTTTGAATAATATTAAAGTAATCAATAAGTAATTACTTTAATATTGATGATGTCTTTACCTTATTATTTATATCATAATTATGAATATTAAAGCAATTATTTACTAATTGCTTTAATATCATTTACAATATATAAGTTTCAATTGTCATGAGAGACAGTATATAACACTATACCCAATAATAAGGTGGCATAAATACATCGAAAATGTGTGGACATTGATTTTTCTATAAAAAAATCATAAAATTATTAAAGCATACTACCTAGGCCAAGCACAAACGCAAGGTAAACCTTAATACCATAAAGGTATTAGTTAGAGGCTAGAAAATATAACAAAGAGATAAAAATACCCTATCAATGAATTAGGGCATTTTGTAAAAGCAGCCGAACCCTAAAAACATCATTTCATTCTTCACAATGCATTATCTAGAAACCCTTTGCTCTGCCGCCATGGTCTGCTAGTATTGAAGGTCTGAGGGCCGTTTTGGAGCTCAAATCACATTTTTTATGCTATTTTTGATGGATTTTAAAGGATAGTCTACAGGAAAATACTTGGTAAGTGTTTCTCTGTGACAAATCTGATATATCAAACCTATTCTGTAAACATTCTATTGGGCTTTCAGTTGCGGCTGTGAGTAATGTTCTGATTTAAGTTTTGTTTCTTCTTTGTTGACTTATCCTTCTACTTGGGGGCTACCATGGTTGGTGTTGGCTATAACTTTGGGAGGAATTTCTTTTATTAAAAAAAAGGGCAGAAAACCTGAGGTATTCCCTCCATTTACTGAACCTTGTATTGCTGCAATGTAATGGCCGCAATGAATTTCTAGGTATTTTTTACTGTTGATGCCTTACTTCACATTGGGCCGCCATGAACAATGTTGATTTGAGCCCTTTGAGATTTCTGGATTTTTCTTGTCATTCCTCAAGGGCTTCTAGCTGCTTCATAGCACCAGATATGTCATCTACTAATAGGTAGGACTCTTCCCATTTGAGCTCTATATTATACCTTAATTCTTCATTCATGGCATTGGATGCTCCTTAAATATGACTATTGTTCCTTTATATTTTGATATATGCATCTCTTCATGAAATTTCAAATCAAGAATTGCATCTTTGTCCCTTCCACTATGAAAAGAAGTCATTATTATTTCACTCAAAATAATCATTGCTTGAACATGGTCTCTGTTATGACAACAATGTGATTTTCCCAAATCGCACATTGTCAAGCTTTTCTTCATGATTGTAATGATTGCTTGTTATGGCATGGTGGTTGTTTTATTGTGGGTATAATATTCCTCTGTAGTAAATCCTAAGTGACTGTACTTTGCAACTTGAAGGAAACTGTGAACAAAGCTGTATTCATGAATTACTATTCTAGATTGATTTCTAAAACTTCTAACATCCATACCTTCAGTAGTGGTACCATATTATTATAATCTAAAAAATGATTTTTGATCATATCATTGGTGAATGCTGATTATCTTCATATCATGTTGTTGTCTTATTGCGATTCTTCACTTGGATGTTGATCTTCTTTAGCTACAACGTATATTGACACTTATCTTTCATTGATATGTGATGAGAAACCTCTATATCATGCACTGTATGATGATATATATGATTGTAATTAAATACATGCTTGGACTGCCTTATGACTTTTGAAAATACCGTTTCCTACTGTGAATGCATTAATTTTCCTATATGCTTGTGCCTCCTGGTGGACTCATACTTCATGGCTCCATTCTCAATATGTGATTATGAATGACTTATCAAGTCCATTGTTTTAAATGCTCTATAAAATGGTTGCCTATCATTGATTTGTCATTCATCAAGGAGTTGTTTCCCTCTTGGAATTTTTGTGATTGCTCAACTATGTTATTGATTAAAACAAATCTCATGATTGTGATTGTCCTTTATGGTGAAGTCAAAACTCAACCATAGTTCTGTCCTTTTTTTACTACTTTTGCAATTGGAAACCGTTGCTCTTGCAAATATTTCTTTATGAGCTGGGCTCAACCCTCCTGGAAGCCACATTTTCCACCACACATAGGACCACCTGTTGGCTGTAATAACCTGATTGTACCTGTACCTGCACATGAAGTAAACGTATTAGAAAAACATAATGAAGCTGAAAGCTTCCAATGAATCTTTGTGCTCTTTTAACTTGATCATCTGATGTATGCTTGAATGGATGTAGATTATATTCCTATTGTAAATGTAAGCATGGGATTGATTTTGATTCATCATTGCTTAGATACCATCTCTAATACCACTTTTTCATCATATTTGCAGATGCTTTTGGAGCCTAGAGCTGGATCAATTCGAAAGCAGAACACAACTGAAGATATCAACATAAAGAGGATTCATCATTCCAGGCAATGATGAATCACCTTCTATCTTATGCTCATGTTACTTTCAGATGTATAGTTTACATTCTTTTTTGTATTCATCATTTGAATACATAAAAATTAAATTAGCTACTCTTGCGGCTTGTGCGGGACTTCAATCTTTCCAATATGAATAAAAACAACATTCTTTTATAAAAATTTATGAGTTCCTCTATTACAAACTTTTGCATATATCAAATTTTGGAATTCAATGAATACTTTTAACAAAAAAATTGCACCTTTCTATGATGAATGCAATTCAACTCCACCTGTTTTGAGTTGTAGCTAAAAATAGGTAACAGGTACAATGGCTTGTAGATGAAAATTACATGATGTGTGCTCTCCTTGTATGTTAAAGACATGGCAAAGAAATCCTTGTTTAAACCCTAACTAAGAAGCCCTTAAAAATAGTGAAGGAATTTTTTATGATATGACAGTATGATATAGTCTCTCATCTACAACAACAATATGAGATGGAATTGATAGTATGCAAAGAAAACAATAGGGAATTGTAATACTTGTAAGGGGTTTAAAACTTTGAACACCACAAAGAAATAATCCAAGGAGCACTCTATGCCCTGCTCAGTGAAAAATAAGATCTACATGCTTGTATAGTCATGACAATAGTTAGATTGTAAATGCAATTTTCTATGACAAGGATGCAAGAGGATATTGAAGAAAATTATGGTGGTGATTTTCACTATCATGAGAAATATTGACAATAGGTAGAGATCAATGTGAATAAAACTAGGAAATGACAAGTATACTCCATGCATGAAAATGATACAAGTTCATTGAAACAAATTTTCAAGATCTATAAATTTTATGGTAGAGATGAATGCATGATAAGGAGATAGTCAACAAATGAACATGGCTCAAAGTGATGAATATGACAAGAGGATGTTTAAAATTCTGATATAATCAGTCAAAGAATGGCATGATTAGACTATGTCATGCAATAAATTTAGAAAATCATCCACAACCTTATTGCAAAGTTATAAATGATAGAATGATAGAGCAAGGTACAGATAGAAAAATGAGCTAACAACATACCTTGTCAATGGTCATAGAGTGACAAGTCTCTAAGACCTATGGAAGGCTATAAAGAAAAAAATCCTAAGGTGACTTAGAGGAAAGGATACATGAGGAAATGATGCATGTCCCAACATAATAGAGGATTTCCTAAGTTTGTATGATAGTTTCCTATAAAAATACGTGAAGTCATGATGTGATGGGAAATCATGACAACCAAGGGTTTGTATGCATGAAAGGAGGATAGTAAAATTGGTAATGGAGGTTATGACCATACTAAATTCATGATAGTCACCATGAGAAAGAATGATATGATGCATGACAACAAAGTTATAGGGGAAATCATACTAAGCTTCAAGGGGTATAATTGTGACAAGTCCATAGTCATGGGTTTTTTTATCAAATTACAATCAAAGGACATTGAGAGAACAATCAAAAGGAAAATATTTTAAAAATGTGAATGTATAGAGTTTATGGTGTAAAGGACATAGTGACCTATTTTTTTCAAATCATAAGTGGACATTCATAAATATATAAAATTTATCAACAAGGAAGATAAACACAAAAAGGGTGGAGATGGTTATGGTATGAAATAAAATAATCATTATGATAAAACAAGTAAGAGGATTGGATAAAAGTGTATAGAATGGATAGTCACTATGCATGGATGAATGATACTATCAATATGATATCCTCATAGTCCACTATTGACAATCCTTTATGAAATTTATTGATAGTCTACCCAAGGCATGAAAATCATAAAAGGTTCCATTCATTGTGAAATAGAGACCTCACAAAGGGAAATAGTGGAAGACATAAATCTTGAAGATACCACATAAAAAATATTCTAAAACCTTCAAAAGAACTAAGCAGGCTCAAAGAATAGTGAACTAGTGAGACAACAAAGTTATTGTGGTAAAGACAACTCCAAGACACCTTGAAACATTTAGTGTGTAAGAAAGACACCTTGATAGTGATAAATGAGCAAGAACTTGATAAAATAATAGTATGATTAGAATGTATCATGATCTAGAGGCTACAAGAACACCATCCAAATGACATGTGACAATGCTAGAATTAGAGAAGGATATGATGAGAGTGTATTATAGTTCAAGGGCTAGTTTTTTTACATTGAATTCAAGCAAAAATGATATAGGTAAAAATAATGATAGCAATATATGTAGGATATGGAGAAAGGATTTCTTTATGAATGGAATAAGTGGAAAAATCTAGCCTTAAAAGATCTTCCATGCCCTCCTAGGCAATTTAATCATTTTCAAGTATTTTCACATATTTCTTATAAACATGTTGAAGGGGGCTAGAATTGGAGAAGGATATGATGAGAGTGTATTATAGTTCAAGGGTTAGTTTTCTTACACTGAAGTCAAGCACAAATGATAAAGGTAAAAACAATGATAGCAATATATGTAGGATATGGAGAAAGGATTTTTTAATGAATGAAATAAGTGGAAAAATCTAGCCCTAAAATATCTCCCATGCCCTCCTAGGTAATTTAATCATTTTCAAGTATTTTCACATATTTCTTATAAATTTGTAGGAATAATAGGTAGTGATAGTAGCTAGAGAGAATATCTAGGGCTAGTTGGATGAGTTGGATAGTAGATGAGAACATATAAGAGATCTTTGAATCAGTTTAAGGGTCATTTATAAGCATCTAGGAGATTTCCTAGTTGGATAAGGTCAAAGCATCAAAGAATATTCATTCATCTATTATCATGGAGCAACATTTTGAGGGTTAAAGGCAAAGAGGACTTAGTTGGGTGCCTAAAATAGGTTTGAACTAGCCATCACATGTGATTTAATTTCCAAACCATGTTGCTAATGTTTAGGGGTAGTTAGCCAAAGAAAAAGAGGCTCTTCTAAGGTGATTAGTTAGTCAATTCTTGCAACTTTTTTCTAGTATTATAGCTTCTATAAATTTTTTCCAAAAAAAATCATTATATTGTAACACAGATTCTTAGTCTTTGGAGTGAAACAACAATATAAATTCATTTATCAAGCAAATATCAAAGCAATGTAATATTGATATCTCCTGACCTAAAAAATCAAACATAAGGGACCTTCTTGAACATGAGATAGTACCACCAGGAGGTACAAACCCTCCACTGATAGGACCAACATGTAATTTTCATGCAAGGGTATGCTTCCCAATTATAAAAACACATAATTGTTTAATAATGACAGTTACCAATGAGGTGAAAAAATGGGAAAAATCACAAGGCCAAGGGGAAAAAAATTATATATAAATCTTCTATGAAATTTTTGTGAAGTACTCACTATCTAAGAGAATAAAAGACTAGAGCATGCCAAAGGACTAACACATGCTAAAATAACACTAGCACAAATCCACAAGTCTCATTTTTTTTTAATGATGGAGTCTAACTTTGGTGTTGGTGACTAAAATTTGTATTTGAGTTTCAAATCACCACTATAGTACTACTATTTTTACAATGTATTTGTTTTTCTTTACTATATTCCCCCAACAAAGAATGAACACAAGAAATAATTGTCAAGACTCACAAAAGACAACTTACAACACAACTGAACTCCAAAATTATCATAAATGACTATGAGACCATTTTGGACATTCATAACCAATCTCCATAATATAATCAAATTAACAAGACACTTCTCAAGGATCCAAAGCTCTACAAGGGACTCCAAGATGAGTCCAAGAACATGAGAAACAAAGGGAAATATTGTTTACACTCCAAACTTGTCCTCATACCATGAGGGGAATAAAAATAACATTAGGTCATGGTGAGTCCTAACACATAACTCAACATTATGATGATGAAACCAACAAATATTCCAATAATATCAGGATTAAATATTTTCTATCAAATTATGTTTATTTAAAACTTGAATCCAAATATGCACTACTTTTGTTTTATTAAAATTGAAATAATGACGAAAAGCTTATAAAATGGAATGCACACTTGACACCAATATTGAAACACTATTAAAGCTATAAGCATATTGTTATCACTTTTGTGGCTAGTTTACAATGCTTATAATTAGGTATCAATATAATATTATAATTACATAAGAAAATTCAAAAGTCCTAAATCATACATTTTACATTTTTTCCTTGATCATACTACCAAAACACACCATATTACACAAGTTCTAACAAAATAATTTAATAATTACCACCATAGTAAAGAACCACACAAAAATAGCCTATATCATATATCCACTTACTACACCACCTCTATTGGGCCTTTTAGCCTCACTAACAACTCCTCTTTGTTAACGGTCCTTCTTGACAATGCTGCCACCTCCTCTATTAAGCTTTTCCCCCATGGGCTAGATTTATAGTCTTAACCTAAAATATGATTTCAAATTAAAAAATATAGTTTCAACATTCAACAGCAATTCCAACACCCAACAATAGTTTCAATTGATTCTTTTAGCAATTTTTTTTTTTTTTTTATAAAAGAGGGTAAAAACTTTATTGAATCAGAACTGCATTACAAAGTCAGAAGAAAGAAGCCACAAGGGGCCCAACAAAACAAGAATTAATTCACACCCAAGAAACATCTCATATCCTTCGCAACCCACTCCTCAAGATCAGGGGCCATGTCATTAGGAAGATTGCCCCAACCATCCACATACCAAGAATTTGTCTTCTCCAACGCCCATCTAGCCAAACCATCAGCCACCCTATTCCACTCCCGCGGAATATGGCGAAAAACAATGGACTCCAGAGAAGAGCACATAGAAATAATCTGCTTGACAACCACAACAAGCTGCCAATTCATATCCTCCAACTGCCGCTTATTCAACATATCAATAACCACCTGAGAATCAGACTCACAAACAATCCGCCGCCACCCAAGGCCAACCGCCCGCTCAATCGCCATAAGGATAGCACTAGCCTCCATAAGATTATTGGTATGCAAACCACGATATATGGAAAAGAAAAACACCACCACTCCCAAGCTGTCTCTACCAATGCCACCAACTCCTGCATGCCTAGGATTACCCCTAGAAGACCCATCCGTATTGATTTTTAGCTCCCCAAGAGCAGGTGGACACCAGGAGCCATCACGAACCACCCTCTCACGCGCACATCTACGATGCACACTGCCCAAATTTCTCCTATGCCCAGCAACAAGACCTAGGGAATTAACAACACCCAAGTCCCCAGGATCAACTGGCACAGACAAATCACACTTTGCAAACAAAGACTCCTGCAAAGCCCTAAGAATCCGCCTCCAAAGTTGCTCAAAGACCAATTTTTTATCCAAGAAAATCTGTCTGTTGCGCTCCAACCAGAGATGCCAAACAATCAAACTAGGACCAATGCTCCAAGCAATTTTCAGAAAAGAGGTTTTGGCAGGAGATGATCCTTGTCTCCTCCAAAAATCATCCAAGGCAGAGACATGGCAACACGGTAAACTCCAGAGATTCCACCAGTGATGCCAGATATTCTTAGCAAAGGAACACTGAAAAAAGAGATGTGAGAGGCATTCTTCATGATGACCACACAAAACACACATGGAAGGGCCCTGGAACCCCCGTTTCCAAAGATTGTCCCAAGTAAGACACTTACCTTGGACAACAAGCCAAGAGAAAAAATTACACTTAGGCCAAGCAAATTTATTCCAAACATGCTTCCACCAAGGAACCTCAGAGCTCCCAAAGGCCTGTTTATCCAAAACCTGATAACCAGAGGCAACCGAAAATTTACCTCACAAATCTGGACCCCAAGCAAGAACATCCCTCTCAAGAAGAGAGTTGCAGGTGCGATCTGAAAGAATTTTAGCAAGCATTTGATGATCCTCCAAAGCCCCACCAGGAGGCCAATCCTGAGGATCCTTCCACCTGGAAATAGTAATCTGACTCAAGGAATGTTGAGATTTGAAGTCAGCCACATGACACCAACCCGCCTCCTCAAAAATCTGACACAAGTCCTGAAGGTGGGGATGAGAAGACAAAATAGGGGGATGACCATCCCAAGAGTCATGCCAGAAGAGAGCTTCCTGACCCCCATTACAAATCCAAAAAAGGCCCTGTTTCACAAGCTTGGCACCCCATTTGAGGGTACTCCAGATCATAGAACCTTTCCCCTCCAGACTGAATCTTACAACCTCTGTGCTTTCCACCGCACCCAAATATTTGAGGGTAAGAATTTTAGCCCACCACATATGCTATTGAGAACACCAACGCCAATACAGCTTAGCAGCCAAGGCCTGCCCATTCAAATCAGTTCGTCGTAAACCAAGACCCCCTTCATGCTTCAGCCTACAAACAACATCCCATTTCACCAAGCTCCACTTTCTATGAAGGAGATTACCAGACCACAGGAACTGGCGAGACAGTCTCTCGAAATCTTGAATAAAACTTGAAGGAGCAGAAAGAACAAAGCACTTATAAAGAGGGAGAGCCTGGATCACATACTTAAGAAGAGTCACTCTTCCAGCTGAGGAAAGCCACCTACAAATCCAATGGCTGACCAAACTTCGAAACTTGTCAAGGGTCTCTTGCCAAAACCTTTTTGGGAGAGAACGAATGGCAAGAGGGATTCCAAGATAGAGAAAAGGGAGTGAACCAATTTGGAAACGAAGAATACCTGCTAATCTCCTTTGGATACCCTGAGGAGTATGAAAGAAGTAAATGAGAGACTTCCCCTCATTAATGTGCTACCTAGAGGCCGCCAAGTAGTTGTCCAAAACATTACACTAGTTCAAAGCCTCCTCAATCCTTGCCCTACCCATCAAAGCCGTATCATCAACAAACTGTAGATGAGTCTGAGGGGGAAGATCATTTCCCCAATTCCAGCCCTGAATCAAGCCACTAGCAACCTGAGCACGAATAAGCCTTCCCAATCCTTCCACAAGAAGGATGAATAAGTAGGGCGACAAAGGATCTCCTTGTATAAGGCCTCTAGAAGCACCAAACAACTCAGTGGGCTCGCCATTGAGAAGCATTGAGGAGGAAGAAGTAACACAGCTCCTAACCCAGTCAATCCAATCATTAGCAAAGCCAAAAGCTCTAAGAATTTTAAATAGAAAGCTCCATTTAATGCGATCATACGCTTTTGCCATGTCCAGCTTGATAAACATAGACTTTTATTTTGAGGATTCCATAGAATGGATGGTCTCTGCAGCAATCACAACACCATCCATGATCTGTCTGCCAGCCACAAAACCCCCCTGCTCCTCAGATATTAACTCACCAAGCCAAGGTTTTAACCTTTCCGCAATCAACTTAGTGATAATCTTATAAACAACATTACATAATGCAATAGGCCGAAAAAGATCCAAAGAATTAGCCCCCTCCTTCTTTGGAATGAGAGCTAAAAAAGTTGCATTCAGAGACTTCAACATTTGTTTATTCATGAAAGATTCCTTAACAACCTCTAAGAGGTCCAACTTAACCACCTCCCAAAACTCCTGAAAGAATTCAACAGGGAATCCATCAGGCCCCGGTGCTTTACCTTTCTTCATCTGGAACACAACGTTCTCAAGCTCCAACAAGGTAATAGGAGAAAGCAATGATTCATTCATTTCATTAGACACTAGCTACGGGATACAATTCAAAATCCTTGTTTCAGCCTCCTCAGCAAGAGGTGAATCCTCAGAAAATAATGAAGAGAAATACCGAATGCATTCCGCAGAGATAGAAGCAGAAGAGGACAAAATTTCCCCATCAGACAACACAAGAGAAGAAATAACATTACCTTGCCTCCGGCTTTAACTGAGTTGTGAAAAAAAGAGGTATTCCTGTCACCAGCCTGGAGCCATTCAATACGAGACTTTTGTTTCCAAAAGATTTCTTCTCTTAACTCCCATTCCTCTACCTCTTTTGTTGTAGCAATCTCTGACAAACTCAACTCTTCCGTTAGGCCTTGATCACGAATCTGCCTGGTGATTAAGTCCAAGTTATCCAGCGCCTTCTGTTTTTCATGAAACAAATTACCAAAATGTTGCCTATTCCATCTTTTCAACTTGTATTTGACATACTGTAACCTCTTTGAGAATGAATACATAGCAGTGCCATAAGCTAGCTTCCCAAGATCCCACTAGCCAGAAATCATATCATGAAGAGACTCATCCCTGAGCCACATGAGTTGGAACTTGAAAGTCTGCCTAACACTTCGTTGAGGCACAACATCCACAAGCTTAATTGGCCAATGGTCGGAGCCTCGACTATCCAATATTTTAGAGCTAATCATCCACCTATCCCCCATCCAAAAACTAGACACCAAAAATCTATCAAGTCTTTCAGAAATAGTAGCATCTCCAGTTCTCCTGTTATTCCATGTGAAGACTCCATTAGTTGGTTTGACATCAAATAACCTCAAAAGAGCCATATTATCCTGCAAGAGCCTAGAGGAAGGTTCCAAATGAGCACTACCTCCTCTCTTCTCTTCTAAGGAAATGATCGCATTAAAATCACCAGCCAGGATCCAAGGCAGGTAAGGATCCAAAGACCTCACATGTCTAACATGATCCCACAGTTGTGCTTTACCATGGAAATCAGTCAGAGCATATATATTAGAGAAAATAACTTTCTCCCCTGACTCTAAATGAGAAGCAACACAAGAAATTGAACTCTTACAGGAGATCCACCAAATAGGACTAACCTTTCGGGGATCCCAGAAACAAGCCATGCCACCAGAATTACCCAAAGCACCCACACATTGACATTGGCCATAACCCCAAATCTGAGGAGCCACACTTAACATACTATCCACTGATAACTTAGTTTCCTGCAAGAAAATCACATCCGGAGAATGAATGTGAATCAAATCCCGAATAACCTTTTGTCGAGGGATGCTATTCATACCCCTCACATTCCAAGAAAGAACTATCATCGTTGGGGTTGGGAAAAGTGAGCATCAATAGTCTTCATTGAGCCAGCCTCAACCAATGTCTCTCCAGCAAGCTTCACCTTTTCTTGGTCCTTTTTGCGACCAACCTTAACTGATTTCTCAGGAATCCCTTTCTTAAAATGTTTTTGCTGCACACCCAAAATAGAGGAAGAAGGTTTAAGCTTACCTAAATCAGGGCTGTCCCGAGCCTCCGAGTAGACCTTCCCAGCACCAGAGGAGCCACCAGAATCACCAACAGCCCCATCCCCCGCACCAATACCTAGAGCAGAAGGAGCTAGGCCAGACACCATTTGAGGATCCTGGTCACCAAGTTGATCCACACCAGGGACCACCAAAGGCAGTCCCTCAACCAACTCCTTAGGACCAGAGCCATCCACCATTTGCATATCAGCTGTAAACCCTTCCTCTTGAACTAACTCATCCAAAGCCTCAAAACTATTGAAAGTTTCCCCTTCCTGTCTATCTTGAAAGGGCCTCTTTTGGCCCCGGCCTCGATTGCGAGGTTTAACAGGAACAAAACCTTCCTTGTCTGCTGCCAAGCTCTGTGCTGGATCCTTACCCTTTTCCACCCTCGAATTAGATTGGGTATCCATATTAATTTTACCTCCTGTGCTCAAAGCCCGAGGACACCTCCGCAGCAGATGTCCATACTCATGACATAGCCGACATCGAAAAGGAAACATTTCATAGTCCAATGGTTGGGTCCAGGAATTAGAGCCAACAGTCAAATCAATAGAATCAGGTAGAGGCTGACTTAGGTCAATCTCGACACAAACCCTCGCATAAGAAAAGATTCTCTTATCCAAGGTATGTTGAGAAGGACCAATAGGCTTCCCCAACAATAAAGCAATCGATTGTAAAATATCAGTTCTCCAACATTCAAGAGGTAGTCGAGGAAGACGAACCCAAACTGGGACCCTAGAAGGCAACTCTTCTGCCGAATTAAAGCCTGCATGCCATGGTTTTATGAAAAGACCTACTTGGTTATAAAAATAAGGCCCCCCTTCAAATGCCTTATTTCGATCTGAAATGCACGAGAAGTCTACCAGGAAGAAATCGTTTGCAGCCAACAAAACATCAAAGTCACCCTCCGGAGACCATGTCTTGCGGATCCAAGTGTCCAAGAAGGAAAGAGAAACCCTCATCCCCATAAACTTGCAAATCAAAACATGTTTGCTGTAATAATCTAGATCATCCGCAACCGCCTCTAATTGAATCACCAAAACAGGACGAACATGTGCCCTCTCCAAGCATCCATTTACCTTATGCATTTTAAAGGTATTCAATTTTGTCCGACCCTCTCCAAGAGAAGCCCCATCACCAGCCTCCGACATAGCCTTGTCTCCCCTCACCTCATCAATCAATACATTCATTGCCATTGAGACCACCCACCAAAAACACGAACCAAAAAACCCCAGCCAAAACCAACCCACCGCTATTGCATGCAAGAGAAAAAACTTCAAGAAGTGCCACCCTGCACAAGGAAGCAAGAAGAGCTCCACCCAACCAGCAGAGGAGAAGAAGATCGCAAAAAAATAGCCACTCCCGCGTCCGTGCCGCGCACCCAACAGCCAGCACCAAACAAAACTGAAGAAACCAGCGCTTAGAGAAAAATAGAGTAGAAACGGCCACCCCTGGCCTCAACCCGCACCACACTAAATCCCGTCCCCCACACACCGACGCCAGGAACACAGAGCAGAGGGAGCTAGGGCGTGGGTGCCCTAGCTCGCCCGCAGCAAGCTCCCAGAAACGCCATCTTATTCATAAATCTTTTTTTTTAGCAATTTTGAAGTCATAAAGGAATCTAAAATATTCTAATGGCATTTTTATTTTCTAATCACTAACATTAACATTCTCTCTCCTCTTCCTAGCTCCCTCTCCATTTGTAGATTATAATTTAAACTTAATTTTCAAATTCAAATTTAATTTTCAAAAGATCATATGTTAATAATAGCAAACATATTTATAATCCTTATCTTTAATTCAATTATGTTTTATAAATATTTATAAACATAAATTTTGAATTTTGAATAATTTAACCTAACCACTTCTTTGGGCCTCTACCCTACTCATATCTAATTTCATATTTCTAAAAATATAGATTTTTTATTATGTATTTCTAATTTTGTATAAATTAACCTACCCACCTCTTTGTGCATCTACCTTACTCATCCAATTTGATATGTACTTAATCTCTTGCAAAAAATCTACTTTTTATGTGCATTTCTCTCACTTTTTGATATGAAGGTTTTCATATATATTTCCTTAATGCGTAAAATAACTAGTATATGGGGCATTTTGTTTTGGTCTCTTGACCATCTGCAAGCTTTTATTCTATATATATGTAGTTTTAGAACTTTTATAATATATTAATATTCTCGATTTTTTATTTTTTATCTTTTTTGTTTTATTTCACTCAGCTGTTTAAATGTAAGCAAAAACACATTTAAGTAGTCCCATGGGAACATGGATAGGAAGCCACTCCATTAAAATAGGGAAGGATTCCAAATTATCTTTTTCCTGTGATAATTTTTTTGAATGGGAACACTCATCTGCTTAATTTAGACTAAAACATATTTAAGTTGTCATATGGAGACATAGATAAGAAGTTATGTTGCCTACTAATCTTCACACCAAATAAGAAATTGAATTTAAGCAAAAACACATTTAAGCTACCACATGGAACATATATAAGAAATTGTGTTTCCTACTAATCTTTCCATGAAATAAGAAATTAATTTACTTTTTGCTTTATTGATAAACCCTCTCGTCTTAATAAAACAATGATAATCTAACAATAAATGCTTTTAAGTTTACAATAAAAAATATTAAATTTATTACTACAACTAATAACAAGTTCCTAAATTCATACTTAAATAATATTAACCATATTATTGTTAAAAATATTTTTAAAATGAAAGAAAAAATATATTTTTTAAAATAATCTAAATTAGTATGTATTTTTATAATAAATATTATAAAATTATATATATAATTTATAAATTATAACATTCTATTGTATTTACATCTTTTAGGACATATTTTAAGAATTATTATAGAGTTGGTGGTCCCATAAATATTTACAACATTAATAATAATTTGTGTAGTTAAAAATTTGAAATAAAAATGAGAAACAAATATCAAAAAAGAAGGAAAGAAATTTGTGGAGCCATTGACTTTTTTGGTATATGTAGTTGTTGTTTATTTCCACCCTCTCTTTATTTTCAATTCCTAAACAATAATTTCTCCACAAAGACTTCAAATTATCTTTTTCGTAATAATTTTTTGCACAAGAACACTCAAACTATTTAAACAACTACATGAGAACATAGAATTAATGTATATATGATTTAATCAATTTTAAAATTGTAAGATAAGATTTAAATTTTTTTAAAAAGTCAACAAACAAAATTATACAACTATACTACAAAGACATGAAATGTATATACCCAATTTTCTTGGTAAAGGTGGGAAGACTGTTCCTTTGTTTCATTTCAAATACCTCCTATTTATCAACTATTCCTTTTGTTTGAGGTCCACTTTTTTCAGTTTGATAGGGACACAACAATGCATCAACTTCAAATGGAAAACACCTTTAAACAACCACATGAAAACATTGATTAATATGCATATGATTTTAATCAATTTTAAAATTGTAATATAACATCTAAAATTTAAAAGACAGTCTACAACATCAAATTCTAATAGACATTTATATAAAAATATCACTACCACATACCATCAAATTTCAAGCCTTGTGAGAAGCATGCAAGGCAATTAATGACTTTTGGGAAGAAAACGAAGTTATAAAATTGCACTACAAAGACATGAAATATATATACCCAATTTTCTTGGCAAATGTGGAAACACTATTCCTTTTGTTTTGTTTCAAATATTTCTTATTTATCAAGAATTCCTTCACTTGAGGTCCACTTTTTTTTGGCTTTTGTCCACATGATAAGGACACAACAATGTGTTAACTTAAAATAGAAAACACCTTTAAACAGTCACATGAGGACATTGATTAATATGCATATGATTAATCAATTTTAAAAGTGTAATATAACATCTAAAATTTAAAAGACGGTCCAAAACATCAAATTCTAACACACATTTATATAAAAATATCACTACCACAAACCATCAAATTTCAAGTCTTTGTTAGAAGCATGCACTTTTACGTGAAAAGGCAATTAATGACTCTTAGGAAGAAAACAAAATTATACAACTGTAGGTTACAAAGACATATGAAATGTATATACCCAATTTTCTTGGCCAAGGAGAGAACACTGTACTACAACAAAGACATATGAAATGTATAAACCTCCTTATCTACTCTTCGTTCCATTTGAGATCCACTTTTTTCGGCTTCCGTCCACACGATAGGGACACAATAATGCATGAGCTTAAAATGAAAAAGACATGGTAGTACGTAAACTGAAAAATTTAATGACGAGCTTATCTTCAGACGAAAATTAGCGAAAAGTTAGGGAACGATTATATACGTATTTAAACGCAAAAATGTACTAGAAAACATTTTTATTAGAAACAAATTCAAATTATGCATCTTTTAATTATCCTTCTGGCCAGATTACAAAAGCAAACGCATACTGACAAGTGACAAGCAAGCGCCGTACAAGTTGAGCTTCAGCGTGCAAATCTTTATCAACACGAGACAGTTGAATTACAGACAGTTCGCAGAAGACGTTGTAAAGTTGATATGTGATTTGACCAGACTCCATGTATTTTCATTCTATATAAGAGGATTGCCCATTTTATGATTCAGAGCCATAGACGTAAACAGTAGTGAAGGTTTACTGCCAATCGCCATTGCAGAACTCAGTGTAACTGTTATTCACATATCTGTTTTTTTTAATTGATTTGTTCTCATATTCTATAGAATTATGCTTTTGTTATGGGTTTTTATTGATAGAAATTTTTTTTTTTATTAGATAATATAGTAACTTCTCTTTGTTGAGATACGAGAATGTATGGGGCGGTGGGCCTAGTTCGATTGGCTAAAGCATCCTGTTGCAGACAAGAGGTCATGAGGTCTAGTTTCCTCACTGTCCCCGTGGTACCAGAGGGTGTGCTGCACCAGTGTCACCAGTCACGTGAAAAAAGTTTACCAAATGCACTGCAGTTTATAAGGGGACGGATACCCAACCGATTCCTGCAGTCTAAAACAAAAAAAAATATGAGAATGTTTGCCACTGTGTACCCTCTCAGTATGTGGACTGATGACACAATTAACAAAAAAAAAGAAGATACGAGAATTTTTGTGACTGTGTACCCTCCCAGTATGTGGACTGATGATGCAATTAACTCTCTTACAGAGAATCAGAAGGTATATAGTGATCATTTTTATTCATTATCTTAAATAATATTGAAAGCCATCTAACTGTTTTAGATTTGGTAATTTCTTTTGAATTTAAAAATTTAGAATATTGTTTGATTGTGATAAGTAAGAAGTATTTTTAATTTTTTTCTAATGTATCAAAGTAGATTGTGTTATTGAGTGATTGTGAAAAGTAGGAAATATTATTGGCATTTTATCAAAGTATGCTGTTTTATTGAGTGATTGTTAAAAGTAGAAAGTGTTTTTGTAGTGTATCCAAGTATGTTGTTTTATTGAGATTCAATTGAGATAATGTTTTTTTAAATTTTAAAAAAGAAATGTGTTGTGTTATTGAGTGATTGTGAGAAGTAGGAAATATTATTGGCAGTTTATCAAAGTATGCTGTTTTATTGAGTGATTGTTAAAAGTAGAAAGTGTTTTTGTAGTGTATCCAAGTATGTTGTTTTATTGAGATTCAATTGAGATAATGTTTTTTTAAATTTTAAAAAAGAAATGTGTTGTGTTATTGAGTGATTGTGAGAAGTAGGAAATATTATTGGCAGTTTATCAAAGTATGCTGTTTTATTGAGTGATTGTTAAAAGTAGAAAGTGTTTTTGTAGTGTATCCAAGTATGTTGTTTTATTGAGATTCAATTGAGATAATGTTTTTTTAAATTTTAAAAAAGAAATGTGTTGTGTTATTGAGTGATTGTGAGAAGTAGGAAATATTATTGGCAGTTTATCAAAGTATGCTGTTTTATTGAGTGATTGTTAAAAGTAGAAAGTGTTTTTGTAGTGTATCCAAGTATGTTGTTTTATTGAGATTCAATTGAGATAATGTTTTTTAAAATTTTAAAAAAGAAATGTATGTACATTTTTATGAATTATGTTTATTATTTCAGCCACTTGAAGACTCCAAACACATGGAGGCATTGATAGAAGAGATCAGAAACATGTTTCAGTCTATGGAAAATGGAAAAATAAGCCCATCTGCATATGACACTGCATGGATAGCAAGAATACCATCCATTGACAACCCTTCCCAACCTCAGTTTCCACAAACACTGAAGTGGATTGTCTGCAGTCAATTAAGTGATGGATCTTGGGGAGGAGAATCATTTTACTTACCACATGACAGACTTCTTACTACTCTTTCATGTGTCATTGCTCTTAAGAAATGGAATGCGGAGGAAACGCAAGTGCAGAAGGGTGAGATATATCATACCTTTCTCAAATCTATTTTTATAGAATATCCTAATTACCAATTTCTTAGACACCATTAGAAGCTTTTGTTCAAATTCAACTCTTAACTGACAACGTCTTTTCCTTGTGGTCATTTGCAGGTATTGATTTTGTTAACAATCAAACCTCACTCTATTCAGATGAAAGAGGATATAGTAATCTGCCAGGAGGATTTGTGATCCTCTTTTCTTCTTTGTTGAAAGAATCTCATGCTCTTAGTCTGGGTATTTCTCATGAATCACCATTCATTAAAAAAATTCTTGCAATCAGGGAATCCCAACTTAAAGAGTAAGTGAAGTTCACCTAGGAGCATTGACAATTGTATTTTTTACCTCTAAAATTTGAAATCTAATGATTTTTTTGCCCTCGAAAATCAGGATTGATATGGGTGTCTTATATAGCCTACCGACATCTCTTTTGTTTTCATTGGAGGGATTGCAAGAGGTTATAGATTGGAGAAAAATATTTAATCTCTGTTAGGCTCTCTTGCATCTACTGCTTGTGTTTTTATGCACACAGGAGACAAAAAATGCCTAGAATTCATAAAATTTGTTGTCACAATTTGTGGAGACTATGGTAAGATGGTATATGTTCTCTAGTCTGTTTCATTTTCTATGACAATATTGATGAGATATTGGCCGCGTAAACAATTAAAATTATGAAAATTACTTTCTCACGTAATCTTATCTCACGTGTTTACTTTATTTTATTTTATTTATCTCACGTGTTTATTGGTTTTCTGGTTGATAACAGTACCTTGTTTTTATCCTTCTGATCTCCATGAACGCCTTGTTGCCATTGATACTGTTGAACGTCTGGGAATCGATCGCTATTTCAAAAACGAAATCAAACAGGGATTGGATTATGTATACAGGTCTGTCCTTTTAATCTTTCCCCTCCTTTTATTTAAAAGGAAATTTGAGGAGAAAAATCTTGCACATTCAGGTTAATATTCTTTAGAATTGCTAGAGAAATAATTGGTTTCGCCAACCTTACAAGTTATTTTTCTGGTTCAGATTTTGGAATAATGGAGGCATCGGAAGGGGAAGAAATGATACCGTTGTAAATCTCAATGATACCGCTAGGGGCTTTAGGATCCTTAGACTACATGGCTATGATGTATCTTCAGGTAAGGTGACATTTTTTTTTTTGGCTAACTACTCTGCAATTTGATGTATCAAATCTTTCTTAAAACCTACAGAGAAACAATGGAATACGAAATCAATTTCATTGTTATTTCAACAATGGAATACAAAATCAATTTCATTGTTATTTCAACAGTGGAATACAAAATCAATTTCATTGTTATTTCAACAGTGGAATACAAAAACAATTTCATTGTTATTTCAACAGTGACAGACTGATATTTATGATAATTTTGACAAATGTTTGAGATGTAATTGTATAAGTCACTTTCTATTTTTGAAAAAGTCATTTTCGACACGAACTCTTCAGCTGAGATTTCTTATAAGTCATTTTGGAGAAGAACTCTACAGCTTTCTGTAAAAATCGAATGTTATTCTAGTTGCCAAAGATCTTTGCACATAAATTTTTTTTATATAATTTTATTAAATTTTTCACGTAAAAATTTGTGCTTATTATTTTTCCATATCTATTTTGCACGAGAAATTCTCTTACACTATATTGTTAAAACTTTGTATTTCCAATATTTTAAAGTTTACTAGCAACGTCTGATTAAACTTAGAGATGCATTCTATCTAGTCATCTTATCGAGACAGGCTTAACTGCTGAACATTAATGGTTTAACTTCTGTTTGACTGCATGCAAATAAACATTTAGTAGTAGTTCATGTTTTTTTTTGCAGAAGTCCTGAAAATTTTTGAAAATGAGAAAGGAGAGTTCTTCAGTTTTGCTGATAAAACATTCAGAGGGGTTGAAGACATGTTAAGTCTCTACAAATGCTCCCAAGTAGCTTTTCCCGGAGAAACGATAATGAAAGAAGCAAAAACTTTCGCAGAAAGTTACCTGCGAAATCTTCGTGAAATAAAACATTCATGTGCGCTCGCAAGAGATATCACTCAATCTTTTGCTGTAAGTTTATTGTAAAAACTAGTCAACAATTAACTGTGTATATATGGATTACAGTTCGCTTCAATATTACTGATTTTTAAAACATACAAAAGATTTCATGACCGATAATTCCTTATTGTGCATATATTGATTACAGTTCGCTTCCTATGCTAAAATATATATTTTTATAAGATTTCAATTAAACCAGGTTTCTGGCAAGGAGATAACTCCTTGTTAGCAAATACTGAAGGTTTACCCAGACTAGAGGCGAGATCTTATATTGAAGGTTTCTGGCAAGGAGATAACTCCTTGTTAGCAAATACTCTTTATAGGTAAGACTCAGCTTTCGTGTTAAGCCCTCTACCCAAAAGTAGATAGAGGGTCCTTAATCATAACATGCTCACTATTTAAGCTCTTCCATATATGACTTGAGGAAAGAGGTGACAATATTTAATCTCTTCCATTTATATGAATTTCCATATAATATATGAGCTGCAAGAAGAGTTGAAAATACTAGCTGTTTGTACTTGGAATTTTTTACATTTTAGAATGATTAGAAAACTCTTCATTGTCCTATTTATTAGTGATTGCTACTGATACGCTTATGGAAAACGATTTGTTTTTATAAACAGGTTGCCTTTTATGAAAAATGACAAGTACCTTGAGCTGGCCAAATTGGACTTCAATAAAGTGCAGTCTATACATCAAAAAGAGCTTCAACAAGTCCAGAAGTATTGTTTTCTTATTTTTGATAGAAGAATACTTTTCATATAAATATTTTAACTATTTATATAGTAATTTTCATTTGATAAGATCAATTTTAATACAGGTGGTGGATAGATTCTGGCTTTAGGAAGTTGAATTTCACTCGAGAGAGATATATAGAGATATATTTCATGGTGGCAGCTAGCTTATTTGAACCTGAATATGGCGACTGTAGAATTGCTTTAACAAAATCTGGTTGTCTTCTTGTTGTTTTGGATGACCTATATGATAAATATAGCTCTTCTCAAGACATTATGTTATTCAACGAAGCATTTAATAGGTAAATTTTGAAAAAAGTTTTGTGATATTCATATAGAATTTATTTGAAGCAGAAAAAAATAATTGGTTAATTTTAACTATCACGTTTGTATTGTATAATTGTGTCTTCAATTTAAATGTCATATGTGTTTAGCTTTGAATGCTATTAATTCATATAATGTCAAAGTTATTCTTATTTTAGAAGAGTTTTTTTTGGAAAAAAACTGAATTGTGGTTGAGGTTTGGATAAAGTATCAATATTATGTTCTCTTGTTCTTGTAGGTGGGATTTAAATGTACTAGATTGCATTCCAGAACATATAGAAATATGTTTCCTTGGATTATACAATACAATCAATGAGTTAGTTGAGAAAGCAAGTAAAGTGCAAGGACATGATGTGTTTGAATACTTCAAAACAATGGTATGTGTAATATTAAAAAAAAATTACTCGTCTAAATTTCACTAAACAATCAAATTTCTAAAGTGATAATTTTGCAAACCTTCACCAAAGAAGTGGAATGGTCTAGCCATAAGTTTGTACCTGGATGGGATGAATACATAAATGTGTCCAAAGTTTCAGTAGGGTTTAGTACAACTATACTTACTTCCATCCAACTACTGGGTGAAGTTATTACTGATAATATTTTGTGTCAGATTGATGAGAGATCAAAATCTCTCCATCTCATGTGCCTAACCACAAGGCTAGCCAATGATGCCAAAACATACAAGGTAAATGCAATAACCTCCTATACTACATAATACATTATTTTTTCTTTTATATGGAACAATTTTTTAAACAATGTTCTTAATATGGATAAAGTATGTTTAACACTAGTATTGATAAATTATATTTTAATGAATGTTGATAAAAGGTTGAAAGAGAATGTGGTGAGTCGGCTTCTGCAATTGAATGTTATATGAAGGACAATCCTGGGACCTCAGAAGAAGTAGCTTTAGACCATGTTTATGGTATCATTGAAGATGGTCTTGTTGAATTGAACCAAGAATTATTCAAGTGTACTCAAGTGCCAAGAAACTTTCAAAATTTACTTCTCAATTCAGTAAGAGTGTCACAACTTATTTACATGCAAACAGATGCCTTTAGCAACTCTATCCAAGATAAGAAAAATATGGTGGAAAAATATCTTTTCCAAAAGATCAAATAAAAGTAGTTATGGTGGAGATAACTACACATTTAACATTCACATGTGCTAGTGTATTGCCAATATTTTGAGTTGAATAAAATGTTAAATATGTATTGAATAATTTTTAAAAGTAGAAGCGTTAAATATTTCTTGATTAAATAGTTAGATATCAAATAAAATTCAGTTTACAATCATATTTAATTTCATGATTATGGCATTTTCTTTTATTAAAGCCATATAATGTAATCTTCATTCAATAGATATTATGTAAATTATATTTTGTAATACTAATAATTTTTATGTGATCATCATTTTTATCTATTTAATAGTTTTAGACCATTTATAAAATAATTTATCTATTTTTTATATTTATTATATTATGATGATATTTTACATTTAAAATAATTTAAAATCATATATTATTGAGTTTTATAATAAACCACAACATAATGTAAAACATATTAATATTGTCATTATACTATACATGTAATATTATTATACTTAGAATTAAATTATAAATATATATATATATATATATATATTTAAAGCAAAGGTAGTAAGCCCATAAATATATATTTATATAATAAAAGAGAAATATACATAGTAAGTGAATTTGTCCATGACTTCCTCAATAGATCAAGATATCACATTATATTGTACAAGGGATACAAAATTATGTTGCATTTATGCCTAAGACTACTTAGTAATTACGAGACTTTCTGGTCAACTGTAGATTAACATTACAATAACCCCAAAAATAATCCAAAAGTTAGCAAAAAGCATATGAACCAACATTGGCTATTCCTCCATTAGAGCCAACTGGATAAAATTTTTACCATGTGCCTTAGAACTTCCCCCAACTTGACTGCCATGCCCCGCATGAGCAACATCCACTTGATCATCCACGATTTCTAGAGCCTTTACCATCGAAGACTATTTTTGTTGCAACTGACCACAACACTCATACCACCCTCAATTAGAAGAAACTTGGGCTACACCCAGAGCATTTGAAAAAGATGGAAATCCCAAATCTTTACTAGTACCTCTTCCATATGACCCTACAACCTCTATTCCTAGATGACCCACTTGTGCATTTGGTGACAGCCCTTGAAATTCACCTTGATCCATATTGAGAGATGGAGAAGCTTCTTGTATTCACAAACAACATTTTGGATCGACAGAAACCCACGACCATCTCTTTCAACAAAATTAGCAATGGCATGAGGAGCATAATCCTTGAAAAAGGGTCATTGCATAATACTTATCTTTGATAGCCCTATGCAAGCTAACATCCACCTTTCTACAATTCCTTCTCAGAGTATTTAACAACCTACTGTCATGCTTATACTACAGGGATAACCTAATGGAATAAAAAACATCCTCAAAGCCCTGTCGAGAAAAGATGAACTCTTTAGGGAATAAACCACCTAACTTCCCTTCTCCAGCAAAGACATTATATTTTTGAATTGCAAGCAACAAGGCATTGTTCTGCAAAAAAAAGGGCCTCACAAATTGACCAATAATGAATGTTAATTCCCTATAGGAATGTAAAAAATCCATTATATTAGATAGAAAGACCGAGAGAACCTGTGAAGGAAATATAGCCCTTCTTGTACGCGGGCTTGTGACCTCCAATCCAAGAATGACACAAATAGCTTCTTCCACTTTAGGGATTTCCAGATAGAACACCACCTTCAGACAGTCGTTGCGAGAGGAATTCCTCAAACGGAAGCTCCCATTGCTAAATCTCCATGCATACCCTTAGATTCCAAGGCTTGAAATCCATTATGTAGGTTCTCCACACACAAACATAGATACTTGAGAAAACTAATTAAACAACAATGCAAGATGATTCCACTTAGCTCTATGTAATGAGCCTTGCTCAAACTAACCTTGAATTGTTGCAAATTGTAGCCTTGTAATTTTATCAAACAATTTGAATGCAAAGTAGTGGTTTGCTAGTCTGAGTGTTTCAGTCTGATATGAATGTTTTTAAATGATATCCAATGCATGAAATACTTGCAAATGACTCCTATGATGATTAGGTAAGGTCCTAAAATCAATGCAAATTTATTTTTATATTATTGTTGGTGTAAATAAAGTCTTGTACCTAGTTAATTCATTACTAGGGGACTTATTTACATCTTAGTTAAGTTTACTTAGGTCCTAGGAAGGAATCTTTCTAGAAGGTGTTAGTTGTCACTAGTTGTTATCTTATCTTTTGACAACTACTACATGTGAACCTAGGTAAGTGTGATTAGTTGTTACATGTCATATGATTAAGACACTTGTCATAATCTTATGACATCTTGCATCTCACCTTGGCTATATAACTAAGGGGTATTTCTCATTATGTATCATCTCATATCATTGACATTGAATACAATTTATTCTTGTCATATTCATCTCTCTCTCATGTTCTTTCCATTTGGTCTCAAGATCTTGGCATCCATAGCCAATTCTCACATGGTATCAGAACATGTTTGATTCTAACATGGTATCAGAGCGGGTTGGGTGCCATTGGAGAGTCTTTTTTTGAAGAGAGATCCCAGATTTGGGGGTATTCCATTTTTGGCTCTTTATTGTAGGTTCATATCAGAGCTTGCTGGTGCAAATCTAACCTCACCATTGCATCCAAAAGGTTCGAGAAAGTCAAATTTTCCTTTTGTTTCATCCAAATCAGACATACGAGGCCAAATCTATGAGGTTTTGAAGTTGAAGAGTGGTTGCCATATCCAGTAGGTAGCTGCATTTTTGGAGCATTTTGGGTCAAATCCGACCTTGCCATCGCATCCAAAAAGGCCAAAACCCAAAGATCAACTGTCTATTCATCCAAATTAGAGTAGTTGTCCAGTGAGGCAAAAAAAAATTGCTTGGAGAGCCGTATAACCCCCTAGATCGTCATTATTGTGTCGGTACGATCTTTTGGAAAAAATATATATTTTATTTGAAAAATTTTGAAATTTTTTTATAAAATATTTTTTGAAAAAATCTTTATTAAATTGCTTGAAAATTTTTATTGTAAAAATAAAAAGAAAAATTTAAATTTTTGTGGAGTACAGTCTGCAAAATGTACCTGCATACCGCATAGACTTGCAGTTCCTAGCCCGAGTGGTCAACTCACTGTGGACCCCACTAGTCACCACATGGCTCCGTAGGGTCAATTCAACCCGCGGGCTCCATATCATTACTGGTTGGACAGTCCAAAACCGGTGATTTCAACAAAGCCCGGCGACATTTTTTGAAGTTCCAAAAAAAAAAAAATTCTGGTGGGGTATCCAAATCTGACAATGAAGATTCCACTGGAAAAATATACCATTGGAGATATCACCGAGATTCATCACAGATTCCGTCACCGGTAGTGTAGGGAATGTTCTGTGGGGTGGAACATATTTATTTTGATAGGCACGGGACCATCATATTTAAACAAGCATTCTACTTACGTCATCCTATGTCGACGGCCTTATAAAATTATCCACTCAGGCCTCTCCTTTGATTTTTCAGTTTTGAAGGCAATATTCAAATAATGCTCATAACTTAGTCATTTTGGCTCCTTTTTTGAGCAATTTTTTTTTTATTTGGGTTAATTTTTCATGTTGTACATAGTGGTGCAATCAGAATTTGGTTTTGGTGCCTGGTTTTCTAGAACTTTCAGATTCTTGTAGGTGTTGCTGCTTCATCCTCATTTTGGAAACTCCGGGAGCTCATATCTTGCTCTTGCAGTAACATTTTTTGGTGCAATTTTTTTTGAAACTGCATGATTTTTTGTGTATTTTTTAGTGGTATGATTAGATTGATCTCATTTTGTAACAAAAATTGTACTTAATTATGTGGCCTATTTTGGCATTTGTAAGCCCTAAGATCAAGACTAGCTTGTTGTTTTTGGCATCGAGCAACTGTAAACGCACTAAATATAAAGTGCCAAATTAGATGTTGCTTGGGGGGTTTCTTGATTGAGTGATTTGGGGGGGTCTCTTGGTGAATTTCTTTGATCTGTTTGCTTGTGCTCTCTCATTTTCATGGATCATTCTAAGGTTCCTTTGCTCACATCATATAATTATTCAACATGGAATCAAAATGCATGGAGTATTCTAATGATGGAAGGTCACTCTCTATATGTTGAAAATAAGGTACCTGAACCTACAAATGATGAGAAAAAGTTAAAATGGATGATCAAACATACCAAAGCTCTTGGGTGTCTTCCTAGACTTGTTTCTCAAGATTTGTTGTTTCAAATTGAATCATGTGAAAATTCTCATGAAGATTGGGAAAAATTAAAAACATTATATGGTACTATAGATGAAGTAAGAGGATATCAAATTGATAATGAATTGATGAGCCTTGATCCTAAGAACTTTGACAACATCCAAGACTACATCACTAAGGTTAATTATCTAAGAGAGAAATGTAAAGCATGTGGAGTTGATAAAAATGACATCTAGTTGTTCTACAATACAATGAACAAACTTGGTCCTGATTATGCTTCTTTTTTTTCTAGCTTTCACACTCATAGATTGACTATGGGGTTTGCATATACTACACCTTCATTTGCATCATTTTCTAAGATGTTGATACATGAGCAATAAAAGCTTATCTCAATGGGTCTCATCAAGACTTCTAAATATTAGGCATTTTTGGTTAGTCAAGTGAAAGAATTAGAATCAGATAAGAAATAGAAGAAAGAAAAGAATAATCAAGATTCAGATCAAGTAAAGAATATCCACATTCAAATCAAGAAAATAAAAAATCTTCTTCCAAAGGAGAATCATCAAAGAAGGAGAGGCATTTTTGTGCATATTGCAAGAAGGATGGACATGAAGAACACTATTGTTATAAGAATGATATTGATGAGTTGAAACATCTTCTCAAAAAGAATCACATTGATTTTCCTTCTAGAATGTCTAAATCTTCTTCTCCTTCTACTTCAAAACAATCTAAAAAGGACAAAGGTAAAGCTTCATCATCCAAAAATAAAGGACAAGCTCTTTGTGCTCTTTCAAGTCCAGGATTAGGGAGATGGCTTCTAGATTTAGGAGCTTCTCATCATATGGTATCTTCACAATCTATCTTCTCTTCATTTCAGCCTTGTACTATGTCTCCTATCTTGATGGGGAACAATACATACATGAGTGTAACAGGGAACTTGAGATCTATTAGTTTTGGGGAAAACACTTTTTAGGATGTCTTGTGTGTTTCTCATTTCACGAACAATCTTATTTCCATATATCAAATTACACATGGTGGAGATGGGAGAACCGTGGAGTTCACTCTTGATTTAGTCATCATTCGAGACTTGGAGAGTAGAGAGATCATTGCTACTGGGGTGGTTGATCATTCATCTCGGTTGTATACCTTTGCACATTTTTCTTCTGATGATGACATTGTTCCTTTGGCTATTAATCAGAACCATGATTCAGAGAAGACTTTTGGCTTCTTGAATTTGGGAGTTCTCACATCAAATCCAGTTCTTGAGTCATACATTTCATCTCCTCCATCTACTGTTGCAGTTGATGATACTTGTGTTTCCACAGTTTGGGTTCCTTGTGATTCAGTGCAGCAGGATATACATAGTCTTCTAGATATGGCTAGTTGTGATGACTTCTTGACAGGCATTTCAGACTTGTTTATGGAGTCTCATCTTGCAGATTTGGGGGACATCATTGATAGCATTCATCTTCTCTTTGATGAAGATTCTCCTTCTTCAGTTGTTGTGAGGGAACACTTTGACCCTCTTGTTCATTCTCTACATGATCATTCTTCATAGTTTGACGTGAGTGTGGATACTTTTGGACAACATTTGGAGGAGGCTTCTTTATCTTTAGAGGGGATATCTTGGTCTTTGGATCATGTTCTACATTCATCTCTACTAGGTTTGGATTGTCCTCTTCAATAGTGTGGCCTAGAATGCCTGTTTGGAGTGTGTCAGCTTTCGACATCGACATGGAGACACTTGAGCATGCTTCAAAGACGTCATCATCATCATACATCATTCATGACATACTACATGCATTCATGATTTTTTTTCTTCCTAAGGGGAGGAACGTTGTTCGACGAGATTGGATCATCTTCAGCATTCAATGTCGAGCTTCTACCATCATTACAGGAGACTCAACATTGATGGGGGGGCTGCATTGTCTCTCTTCTACTTCTCTTTTATGGGGGGGTCTTTTTCCTCACATGGGGTTTTTACCATCTCATTCATCATTGAGAGCATTTATTTTATTGTATTTCATCTCTTGTTTGATTCTAACAATTTTCAAATGCAATAAATGAGATTTCATATACTAAATGTTCAGCTATAGCGCATAGAAATTACGTCAAACAGTTGGCATACATCCTCTTCAACATTACAAATGAACAATATTCTAAGGAGAACTCCCAACTATATTTTATTGATAATGTAACCTTTATAATGAAAAAATTTCAAGACTCTCAAGGCTTACATACATATGATAAAAAACTTGAATCTGATATATAACAATCACCTACAACTGAAACAATATTCTATGAATATGCAATGCTAATGAACTGATTAATAGGGAGAACCTGATTAGAATGGAGTCGCCCTTTGATGTAGATGATGAAGAAAGCAATAACACAACATATAATGCCCCCTTGAGCCCAAGTCAAAATCTTGACCAGATGTCCCTGTAACTGATAGATCTACAAATATAAAATTTTCCTGAGCTCCAACTAACCTCCAAGAGGGTTGTCCTCCTCCCTAGAGACTAGTGTCACCTTCCAAGAGTGAAATTGAAATTTTATATGGGCTCCCCTTGCAAAATTGTGGTCTCCATGAGTGCTGATAAGAACTTTGATTTGTTGATGAAGATAATCAGATTCCATAAGAATTTAATTCTCCTCCAATGCATCAAAAAGAGAAGAGTCCTATCACCAAAAATTATATCCTATATTTCTCCAATTGAATTGCATACAAAATTGGCCCTTGCCCACAAATTTTGCACAAGTGAGAAGTTTGAAGTAACCTATCCAAATCTACAACCCTTCAAGAGATATCTCACTACCTTAGTTATGTTATCTATGGGAGTTATCGTTCCCAAAGACACACAATTGCAAAGACCTAACTCCACAATGCTCAACAACAACAAAAAATAGATGTTGGATGATGGAGAATGAAACCTCAATGCCTTTTTATTCTTTCCTCTAGAGGTCAACCCAAATAAAATAATATTATATTTTGACTTCTAGAAGGTCTCCAATATTTTAAATGTTTTCACTTTATTAAATATGAAAAATATAATAATATCAATAAAGTACATCTCAACATCAAATTATAACATAAGGTTTCCATAAATAAAAATAATAATGATAACAAATGGAAAACCTCAACCCAAACAAATACTGAGCCAAATAATCATTGAATATATGCCAAATGACTCTCTCACCATGCCTCATTAGCCTATGAGAGCCGCTAATAGGCTAATCCCATTGATATGTCAATATCAACTAGAAGGGGACATTGCAATTTGCCCCTCCTAAAATTGCTTGTCCCCAAGAAATCTCAACTCAAGATGTTACATAAGATTTCCTCATTCTCCCATGTCACATCCTCAATTGGAAAGTCTCTCCATTTGATCAAGAATTCCCTGATGACTCGCTTCCACAAGGTCCTCTCACGAACATCCAATATAGGTTCTAGAACCAAAATAAATTTTCCCTCATCATCTAATGGTTGCAAAGTTGTGGAAGGAACCACACAATGTCCCAACACCTTGTTGAGGCAAGACACATGAAATACATTATGTACTTTACTATCAACAGGAAACTCCAACTCATAAGCCACCTCTCCGACTCTCCTGATGACCCTGAATGGTCCATAGTATCATGGCTTAAGTTTCTCTATACCACTCTTCTTAAGAGAGGATTGTCTATACGGCTGCAACATCAAATACAACATATCACCATCCTCAAAGGAACGCTCAACCCTCTTCTGATCTTCATACTATTTTTGTTGGTTCTGTGCCTTCTGAATATTCTCGTGTAGAGCCCTCATAATATCCAGATTGTCCTGTAAGAGATCACCAACACTAGGCACATGACTATCACTCAACAACAGATCCAAAAAACTCAGCGCATCATATCCATACAAGGCCATGAATGGTGTCATTTGAATGGAGAGATGGTAAGTGGTATTGTAGAAGTACTCACAAAGATATAACCACTTGACCCACCCCTTTTGCTATCCTACAATGTTATTCCTGAGGTATCCTTCCACCCATTTATTCACTATCTTTGTTTGACCATCGGTCTGCGGGTGGTAACTAGTACTTAGAGTGAGCTCTGTCCCACACAACCTGAATAGATCCTACCAAAAATGACTCATGAATCGACTGTCTCGATCACTAATGATGCTCTTAGGTAATCCGTGCAATCTAAATACCTCATGGAAAAATAACTCTGCTACCTATGTAGTTGAATATGTAGATGTGATCGGGAAGAAGTGAGAATATTTAGTCAAATGATCAACAACCACATATATGCAATCTTGTCCTTGGGATTCCAAAAAGCCAGTAATGAAGTCCATCGAAAAACACTCCCATTTCCTTTCTAGAATCAGAAGTGGCTGGAGTAAGCCTGCAAGTTGCATGTGCTCCTATTTATTTTGCTGAAAAATAGGACATTCTTTGACATACTGTAGAACATATGATTTAAGGCCCTTCCAAGTAAATCTCTCTCGTATCTACTTATATGTTTTGAAGTATCTAGGATGTCCTACTATAGGTGCATCATGAAAGGCCCTTAAAATTTTTTTTCTTCATCTCTGACCCTGGAATCAAGTAAATCTTGCTTTTGTAAATGACAAGATCATTTACAACTTTGTATCTATCATCCTGGACTGATCCTTCAACAATCCCTATAGCCCAATTCCTTAGCATACTCTACCACTATCAAGTGTTTCCAATCCTCTGTAATCCCAACCATGGAGCTCAAGTGTGGGTGACGTGATAAAGCATTAGCAACAACATTTTGTGTTCCTTTGATGAAGGAAATGCCAAATTCATATGATTGTAGCTTGCTTACCCATTTCTGCTGACGATCATTAAGATCTCATTGTCTAAGAAAGTGCCTCAAGCTGTTGTGGTCTGTCTTCACTACAAATTTGCTGCCTACCAAATATTGTCTAAATTTGGCCAATGCATGCATAATGGCCAACATATCCTTATCATATATGTTTTACCCTCTCTTTGGACCATGAAGTTTCTGACTCTCAAAAGTAATAAGATGTTTTTCTTGCATAAGGACTGCACCAATCCCCTCACCTAAAGCATCACACTGTAGCTTAAAGGGTTTAGAAAAATCTGGCAAAGCAAGTACTGGGAAAGTATTCATGATTAGTTTGAACATCTCAAAGCAATCTTGTGCCTCTAGAGTCCAAAAAAATGCCCCTTTCTTGGTCAAGTCTGTGAGCAGTGTTGCATGGCATTAATAACCATTAACAAATCTGTGGTAGAAGCCACACAACCCCAAAAATCCTCGAAGTTGAGTAAGATTCTTTGGTGTAGGCCATTCAACAATAGCTCTAATCTTCTCAGGATCCATACGTACCCCCTCTACATTGATTATGTGACCAAGGTATAATAATTCTGTCATCCCTAGATCACACTTGGATTCCTTGGCATACAAGGACTCCTCTCCAAGAATACCTAATATTGTATCAAGATGTGCGATATGATCATCCCAGGTTTTACTATACACCAAGATATCAACAAAAAATACCAACACATACCTCCTTAATTGTGAATGGAAAACCCTACTCATTTTGGACTGAAATGTTGCCAGACCATCGGTTAGCCCAAATGGCATAACCAAAAACTCAAAATACCCACAATGACACCTAAATGAGGTCTTCTCAATGTCTTGTTCCCTGACATGAATTTGATGATAACTTGATCATAGATCAATTTTAGAGAAGAAACGAGCACCATGTAACTCATCAATTCTGGGGATGGGATATCTGTTCTTAATTGTTCTCTTGTTCAAGAGTCTGTAATCAATACACATCCACAATGTTCCATCCTTTTTCTTAACCAACATTACTGATGATGCAAAGGGAGACTTACTTGGTCTAATGTGTCCCATGGCCAACAACTCCTTAAGTAATCATCTTCTCAATTTCATCCTTGAGTCGCTTGGGGTGTTTATACAAAGTGACTATCATAGGCTTGGCACCCTCCTCCAACTCAATGATGTGCTCAATCCCTCTATCTGGAGGGATCTCACTAAACACCTTTGTGTGCTTAATCCTTAACTCCTAGATGTATGGATGGTATTTTGGCTTCTATTGTTCTCCTTGTGTAGGCATCAGCACACATTTTGTTGCCCACTCTACCATGCCATGCCTTATTAGCCTCTCCATCATCCTAAATGAAATCATCTTGAAGTTGGAGTCATAGATTTCCTTAAGAACATGAGTCTTCCCATCAACCTAAAAGGACATATCCATCTCCTTGGGATCAAGAGTGAATTTCCCAATATCATGTAACCATCTCATGCCAAGAACCATGTCAGTATCACCCATGTTTACCACATAGAAGTCCGTCTTGAACTCATAGTTGTTCAAGCATATGGAAAATCTAGAATTCTCCTATCACATTTGAGGGTATAACCATATGCAACCTTAACTCATATTCCCTCAAATTCCTCTGTCTTGATGCCATGCCTATCAACCAATCGAGCATCAATAAAGTTATGAGTTTCCCTTGTGTCAAGATGAGTAACAATATTTTGTCCTGCTAGAACCCCACGCATCCTGAATGATCCCTCCTGCTGGATGCTAGTGATGTGCGCATCATGTTGCCTTGCTGCCCCTTCATGCTCTCCTACATTTTTAGGCTTTTCTTCGTCATGCTCCATGCTTGAATCTTTAGAATCAGATTTGTGATCTAATTTCTCTAACTCAAAATCCTCATAATATGCCCACATTACTCTATGAGCTTTTCCCTTAGGTCTTAGGGGACAATCATGGTTTGCATCATATGGCCCCTTACAATCAAAACATAACTTCTTCTTGCGTAAATCATTGAGTGTATCTCAATCCAAAGGTGCTACTGATTTTCCCTTAAAATTTGGTTTGCTTTTATTCTTAGAGAAAGATTTTTTCTCTCGATATGAAGAAGATCCTTTGGATGAATACTTACTTTTTGGGGTTGCGAGCTTCATGCTTCTAGCCTTCTTCATCACCTCCTGAAGTGTAGGGGGATCAAAGGCTTTAATCGATCCTTTCATAAGCTCCAGTAAGCCCTCAATGAATAACACCACCAACCATCTCTTTGAGATGTTAGGAACCATCATTGATAACTTTTGGAAGTCTCCAATGTAGCTCTCCAAACTTCCAACTTGCTTGAGCTAGGCCAAATCTCTGAAATATGATTCAGGATCCTTCCTATCGAAATGCTCGATCAATCTATTCACAAAATCTTGATAGGATGTGATCTGACTATGTTGCAATGTAACTAACCCATGATACCACCATTCATGTGCTACACCTTCCAAATGAAAGATGGAAAATTGGATAGCTCCCTCTTTGCTCATGGGTTGAAGAGTCAAAAAGGTATCTGACTTATGAATCCATGATTGCGCCATAGTCTCTCCACTACCATCAAACATGGGTAATGCAAATTTATTAGTAGCATGCTTGAGTTCCTTATTCTGGCTCTGAGGTCTTCTCTCCTTTCGAGACCTATAGTAGTCCATTATTTTTTGCACAAATCGATCAAAATGCATGAGCTCTCATGCTTCTAGTGTCAATACTCTCCACTCATCATGGGTGGCCATATATGCATCAACAAAGGTTGGATCTTTAGCCTCTACAATATTCTCCTCAGCTGGTTCATTCCTCAGAAATGTAGGCCGAGTGGTCCTATCAACATTATGGGAGGGTTCCCTATGCACTCTCCGAGACCTAGCTACACTCCTATCGTCATCGTGATCCTGTGGCTACCTCCTAATTAAGTTTAACTATTGTAGAGTATTTGCAAGATGTTGTAATACCCCAGCTACCTGTTGCTGACCAGTCCATAGATCTCTCAGAGAATCTTTTCCTTTTGTATCATCATCTCTATCCTAGTCTCTTCTCTCATTTCTATGTGGACCCTCATTTGCTCTATCACCCATTTCAGCTAAAGGTACTTCTCCAAATGGATTGTCTTCTTGCCAATGCCTCTTGTTCTGCTCTTCTGCAGGTGTAGTATTTGTGACTTCTCATGTGAAGTTTAGACCCTCTAGGATAGCAGAATCATGGCCCTGATACCACTATAATGATCCTTGCTCAAACTGACCTTGAATTTTTTGAAATTGTAGCCTTGTAATTTTGTCAAACAGTTTAAATGCAAAGTAGTGGTTTGCTAGTCTGAGTGTTTCAGTTTGATATGAATGTTTTAAAATGACATCCAATGCATGAAATACTTGCAAATGACTCCTATGATGATTAGGTAAGGTCCTAAATGCAATGCAAATTTCTTTTTATATTTTCAAATGCAATAGATGAGATTTCATATATTAAATATGCAGCTACAACCCATAGGCATTACGTCAAATAGTTGGCATACATCCTCTTCAACATTACAAATGAACAATATTCTAAGGAAAACACCTAGCTATATTTTATTGATAATGCAACCTTTATAATGAAAAAATTCTAAGACTCTTGGCTTACATACATATGATAAAAAGTTTGAATCTGATATATAACAATCACCTACAACTGAAACAATATTATGAGAATATGCAATGCTAATGAATTGATTAATAGGGAAAACCTAATTGGAATGGAGTCACCCTTTGATGCAGAGGATGAACAAAGCAATAACACAACAGATAGTGCCCCCTTGAGCCCAAGTGAAACTCTTGACTAGATGTCCCTGTAACTAATAGATCTACAAATATAAAATTTCCTTGAGCTCCAACTAACCTCCAAGAGGGTCGTCCTCCTCCCTAGAGACCAGCGTCACCTTCCAAGAATGAAATTAAATTTTTCTATGGGCTCTGCTTGCAAAATCGTGGTCTCCATGAGTGTTGATAAGAACTTTGATTTGTTGATGAAGATAACCGGATTCCACAAGAATTTAACTCTCCTCCAATGCATAAAAAAGAGAAGATTCCTATCACCAAAAATTGTCTCCAATATTGCTCCAATCGAATTGCATATAAAATTGGCCCTTGGCCACAAATTTTGCACAAGTGAGAATTCTGAAGTAATCTCTCCAAATCTGCAACCCTTCAAGAGATATCTCACTTCCTTAGTTATGTTATCTATGGGAGTTATCATTCCCAAAGATACTGAACTAAAAAGTCCTAGCTCCACAATTCTTAACAACAAACAATAGATGCTGGATGATGAAGAATGAAACCTCAATGACTTTTTATTCTTTTCCTCTAGAGGTTAGCCCAAATAAAATAATATTATATTTTGACTTCTAGAAGGTCTCCAATATATTTTAAATACTTGCACTTTATTAAATATGAAAAATATAATAATATCAATAAAGTGCATCTCAACATCAAATTATAACATAAAGTTTCCATAAATAAAAATAATAATGATAAAAAATGGAAAACCTAAACCCAAACAAACACTGAGCCAAATAATCACCGAATATCTACTAAATGACTCTCTCACCATGCCTCATTAGCCTACAGGAGCCGCTAATAGGCTAATCCCACTGATATGTCAATGCCAACTAGAAGGGGACATTACACTCTCATTGTCCTTTATAAGAAATAAAAGACATGTGCATATCTTTGGCATAATTAATGGAGAATATTGCATTGTATTTTTGGCAGAAATTTTGCGAGTGGCATAAATATTTCTTGTGGTGAAGCATGTGAAACATATTTTCCCAACTCCAAATTTTGAAACACATTTCAATTCATCATATCGATTTGTACCTTCACTTACCAAAAACAATAAAGGAAAATTATTCGAACAACACATGTTCGATAATGTATGCGACTGCTATTATGAACACTTAAAGTGAGGCTTTCAAAAGGGTCAATGGTATCCTGATGAAAAAAGACAATCATCATTAGGTATACATCCAAAAATTGACAACCATCTCCATTATTAAAATGAAGCTAACCACCTCATTTAATGGAATTCCACATCACCAATCCTTGACGAGAAGCCAACATATCTAGTTTTCCTTTCTAGCTCACATCCTAGTTGTCACACCTGCTAAGCTAATATTGCCAGTGATCATTACAATACTTGAATTTACAAACTAGCAACCAATCTTCATTAACTAATATGATCTCCACCCTTACTAACAAAAAATTAAAATAAACTTCTGTAAGGGATTTTCCATAAACTTCTGTAAGATTTCCTTGCAATTCGCCAATACTCTGGTAACATTCTTTACATTCATTCCACTAGCATCACCTTTTTGATCCCCATTTAAAACCATTGTGCACAATGTCCCACATAGCACCACTTAGATAAATCAGAGCAATACCTTGCTCACCACTTAGGCATCATACCAGCTAAAATACATATACCAAGCAACACATTCCTTGGGTGTTCATCCAACTAGGTAAGTAGGATCAAACAATGACATCTTCTATGAAAAAATTTGGTTTACATCTTTAGTTGCAAGCATTATCAACTAAGGGTAACAACTAGCAATCTCTTGATTTTCTATGACTTGAAATTTTTTTCCATCACACCCCAAATTTGTAGCTTTATCAGCTAACTTATTGCCCTATATGTAAGTATGTGAGATTTGTACTTTAGAGAAAGAATCCACTATTTTCCAAACATTTTGCATAATATATCTCAATTTCCAATTCTGAATCATCCTTTCTTTAGATGCATTAATGATAATCAAGGAGTCTCCCTCTATGTGAAGCTTATGGATGTGTATAGCTTTGGCTACTTGTAAACCATAGAGTAACGCTAACCCCTCTGCAAAATTATTAGTGCAATTGAGAATATGTATTGCCTTGATTGCTAACAAAGAACCGTTCCAATCTTTTATGACTATACCAACACCTGATCTCCCTAGATTACCCCTTGAAGAGCCATCAAAATTAAGCTTGACGAAACCCTGTAGAGGGGGTTTCCATTTGGCCTTGCTTCTATCTACTTTCAAATGCGGAGCAACCTTTTGAGACCCTTTGAAAGGAAAAGTTAGGAATTTCCAGTTTTGAAGAAGCCAACTATTCCAACTTGAGAAAACTGAAGAAACACTTTTTTTCGTTTGGACATAAGCATTAGCAACCTCTGATATGGAATGTTCTCTCTTACCTTTCAATTGCAAGATTGATTGAGACTGATTCCTGAATATCCTCTTATTTTTTTCCCACCACAAGTCTAGACTACTAGAGCAGGAGCAATTCTCCAAATACATGCAAAAAGGGAAGATTTATATAGAACTAGCCAAGCATTAAATAAATTGCACAAGGTGGATGACATTGGAAATAACACATTCAGTTTAGTTTTGATGAACTGCCAATACTCTTGATCCCAAGCACAATTTGAGAACAAGTGATCTATAGTTTCATAGGATTCTTGGCAAAGAACACACTTAAATGGTTCAACAAACCCTAACTTACTCAACCTATCACTTGTCAATAGTTTTTTACGAAGCACTAGCCAAGTAAAATTACAAACCTTAGGAAAAGTCATTGAATTCTAGCAAAAGGAATATGCTCTATGTGATTGTGATTGTCCCATAGAGGTTGTAAGAGATCTATAATCCTATTTGACTTTGTAGTTTCCATCCTTAGACGGTGCCCAAACTAACTTATCTGATTCTTCTGACAAAAATACAATCCTTTCTTGCTATAGAACTTGTAGATCACTTATCTGTTTAGAGGATAACAATGTTGAAGGCAAGCTTCTCCATATAACTTTCCCATAAATAGGGTCAACATGGTCAACATAATCCTTCAATGTGGTGCCCCATAATGATGAAAGACTTCTTCCACTCTATTTAGATCTCAAATTGAGGACAAAGGAGGGGATCCATTCCATGAATCTTTTTAGAAGTGAATACTTTCACCATTGTGGACTTCCCATGTTAAAAAAGGATCAATCACCTCTCTACAAGCTACCATGAAATTGCACATCACCAAGCCTTTAGGAGGATTGGAAATGGTTAAAATTCTAGCTGGGTTATCATTATCCAAGTACTTGGATTGCATTAGAGAACACAACCTCAACTCTGGTCTTTGATCAAGCACCACACTAGCTTGGTCCCCAAAGATAGACTACATAAACTTCAAATCATAAGAAAGTTTAGATCTATAAATAAATTATTATTTTCATATAGCTTTACGAAAATAATGACAACTTGATATTTCATTTAAAGATAGACAACATAAACTTCAAATCATAAGAAAAATTAGATCTATAACACTTTATTATTAATAACACTTTATTATTATCTAGAAGAATTAACCATTTCAAGTGAAAAGTGTATTCTTGATATTTTCCCATGTATTTTAAACTTATTTTGGGCATTCTTTTAGGAATTTTATTTTAATTTTTGATCTGGATCCATTTGTACATATGTTGATTCTAGTTTAATTTTTATTAACTTATTTTAAAATTACTTTACATGCATCGCTCACATAAGGTTTATTAATTTAAAAATTTGATATAAGTACAAACAAGCTATAATTGTAAAGTATAAATATGGCATAAATTCATTTCCTACATTAATCCAATTAGGAGAGAATATTTAATCTACAAAAAAATTAGTAACATAATAACGTGTAAAACAACACTTAGAAAGCAAGATTTAAAAATATTCATATACATGATGAAATCCCCATCCAAAGGATCAAACTAATATATTAGTCAATGATTAAAAAGTAATTATATTAAAGCAATCTTATGGCCTTAATATAGAGATAGAAATGCAAGCACAAGTGAACAAAGCAAAGAATTGTATTAGCTGACCCATGAAGAGAGAGCTCAAACCCTCAATATATAGTAGATAGGTCAGTAACCATAAGCCATAGGAATAGGAACACATGACATGAGAATAGGAGAGGATTCCTTATCCTATGGCTCATAGGGAAAGAGTCAAGAGACAACTCAACCACCTAATGAGGAGAGGACTCCTTATACCACAACTCATAGGGAAACAGTCAAGGGAAAACTCACCCACCTCACTAGGCTTCAGTTAGCCTAACTTGGGTAGAATACACTAACACCCCCCTTAAGCACAGCTTAGGTGGGTATGAAGAAATGGGTCCTAGTTACTAGCCATAATAGGTACCCATGCACAATGCAAAACTCTCAGAAAACAAGAAAGATAGAAAACCTAGTGGGAAAAAACTATCCTCCAAAAAGAGAGAAAGAAAATGAAACATGTCTCAAGAGACTCTCTCAAGAACAAATGTAGATATACAATTAGATACCCCCCATAAGAGAGAGTGGAGACTCCAAAGACCACCTAGAAGGAGAGAACCCTTGTACGCAACACAAAGTCTCCCAATACTCTTGAAATGTCCATGTGTACCTCCATTGAGAAGAGAAAGAATATCAACATTGAATGTCGCATTGTGAATGTTGTAGGAGGTTCCTCTACAACAAATGATGTCTCTTCCTTTTGGAAGATAGAAACCTTTGGCTTTCAAACTATTGAATTCCCACTCAAGTGGAATGCTTGAAGGAATCAAGATGAATGGCTAGGGATAGTACTCATGTTTCTCAAAGTTGATGCTGAACTATGATTGTCTTATACACGATTCAAGAACAATGACCATTGAATTGTGAAGCTTTCTTGAATGAGAATCAAGATGTGTCAAGATAGGAGCATGGAGTGGAGAGAGAACAAGAGGATCCAAACCAATAGAAGATGCAACTCGATGTGGGCTATCATCTGAGAGAAGACAAGTGTCCTTAATGCTGTCATCATGATCAAGAAGGAGAGAGTCTGCAAACAAATGATGAATGTCTAAAAGGATGACATCTTGTTGATCATGATCTGTAATTAGAAGTTTACAAAATAACTTGCAAATTAATCCTAATTATAGTTTTTCCCCAATCGCAAGAGAATTGCATGACTATGTTGTTGAACCATTGAAATTACAAAATAAGTTCACATTTATATAACTAATTACTGAAATGTTGTAATTAGAACTCAAATAGCGAATTGAAAAATGAAAAGAAATAGAGAGAATGATAGATAGAGGATAGAAGAATAAGACAGAAGAGGAGATAACGTCGGTTGATAACAGAGTTCGCTCAATTTGAGCTATGTCTCTAGGTCCACTTCTCAATGATGGACTGCTTTATTAATGATGCCAAGCTTTACATGCCTTTTTACATCATCCAAGCTTCAAAACCCGCATAAAAATTCCTCACAATCTCTCTCCTTTACAATTTTGGTGTATTAATCAACACCTTGTAAATCTCCCTCTCAGAAAGAAATCAAATCCTCCATTAGCATTCTAATTCTCTCCAAAAGTTCTTTCACAATTCTCCAATAATTTTTCCCAATATTACAATTATTCTCTCCAAGAGAATTTTTCCATGGCCTACAATGCCAAAATCCTTCCCCTTTTATACAAGAAAATTTTCCATATGGGGTAAAACAATTAAATCCCCATAATCTTCCATTACAAGTAAAAATCTCACATAATCCTCCTATTTACATATAAAAATCACTAATACCCCCTTAATAATTTTTAAATAATCTTTATCATATCCTTCAATATTATTTGAGCCCCTTAATTTTATATTGTCGGGCTATTACAATCTTTGGGAGATCATTATTTAATTCGTTTTATGTTTGGGAGGTAAAATCTTTTATTAAACCCCCCAAAAAATCTTTACAAACCCATAAATAACCCCTTTAAATATGACACTTATCACAATTTAATATTTTTGGGCTTAAAGGGGTTAATTGTTGAAATATGAGTTTATGGGATTTTTTCTCTCCTTGTTTAATGGGAAAGGCAAGAGGATTTTAAGGGATAAAATCCTACCAAATCCTCCTTTTTCCTTTTAATTTTTAAACCATATATTTTTCTTTAACAATATGGTTTAATCCATATTTCTTTTTCCATCATGTCAATGCCAACTCACCACTCTTGCCACATCACCACCTACCACATCAGCATGTTGATGCCATCAAAGTCAACCAGAGTCAAACTTTTGACCAACCTTTGACTAGCCATAACTTTCACATACGAGCTTCGTTTTTGAAACTGAATATAGTTCCGAAATCAACATGACAAGCACTATGACTTGGCATCATTTTGGTTTCATTTGAGATGGTCACTTTTTTTCCTTTTTAAATGCCGAATTTTCCTATTTGAGCAAACCTTTGACTAAGCATAACTTATGCATACAGACTCCTATTAAGCCTGTTTAAGTTGCATCAGGATTGTGTCAGTGAGCTCTATGTAACGATGGTAATTTGGATGAATTCTGAGATTGTGAAATTTTTAGGTATTTTGGATCCACTTGGATATTCCTCCCATTGAGAAGCTTTTGGACCTCCAAAATTTAATTTTTACAGAGAATTTGAGCTAGGGAAATGTCACCCCACTTGCCCAGTATCATCTGTCCTTCCTACTAAAATTTTGAACATTTGACCCATCACAAACACAAAGAAGTATGAGATAGCTTTGCTGATACAATCAACTATATGTTCATCAATATTCACTATCACATTCATCATCCACATAGAAATAACTAGCAGAATAACAAGCAATAGTACTAAATACACTAGTGTGAAGGAAATAGTATCAACATTCTGAATCTCCTAAGCATGAACATTATTAGAAAATGAAACATTCAAACCCTCTTTTACACCTCTAGTTGAAGGCCTGACTGTGCTTGTAATTGATCCTCACACTATGCTGTCTGTGACACTTTATCATGATTATAATCTTCATGCTTAATATCTCTAGCTGGTACAAACACGAGGGTTAAAATATTGCTTGCATTTACAACCATTTTCAAATGCCCTGTGTTTACAACAACTTTATCACTCTTCATGTGATGTTTTTTCACAATGAATTCAATTCCATCTTTAAACAAATGATACTTATTATGTTCCTTGTAGAAAATGGCCTTTTTGTCATATAAATAAGGACTACCTAGAACCATCCCACAGATGTCAAGTAGAATTACATCTAACTCTACCTCATCAACAAAATTGGATGTGATTGCAAATAAGAGTTTACACTACTTTGACACATGTAGCCAAGCATTATCATGCACCCAAGCCAATGGATATGGCTTAGGATGAGGAGTTTTTTTTAATCCCAATTGCTTAACAACTTGTTCTAAGATAAGATTAACTTGTGACCCATTGTCTATTAGTGTATCAATCTTAGTTTGTTTAGCAATAGCCCTTATATGAAACAAGTCATTCCTTTTACTTTCAACAGGTACTTCATTACAGCTTAGAGAAGAAGCATTAGTACTGATAACAGGAGTATTATCTTTGATACCCACAACTAAAATCTTGGTTTCATCATCTGAACCTGAACCAAGGTCTTGCACGATAGTTGTGGTCTTTTGCTTACCCTTTCGATCCTTGAACCATTTCTGATTTTGATTGGGATGCAATTTCCAACACTTCACATTTTTGTGCCCTTCCTTTTTGTAGTGTGAGCAATAAGGCTTTCTGTCCTCTTTCTTTACATTAGCTATTCGTTGTGATTTCGCTTTCCCTTTCTTCCTTCCTTTGTGCTTACTGGATTCTATCAACAGCTTGTCATGGCTATTCCTCGAGCTTGTTTCCAAATGGATTGCTTGCACACTAACTTCATCAACGTTAGTTGGATTAAACATAAGTATTATATGCCTCAACTTTTCATGCAATCCACCTATATACTTTAACAAAGTTTCTTGTGTATATAATGGAATGCGCAAAATTAAAGCTATTTTCCTAAACTTCTGTGTATAATCTATATAGTTTTTCCTTTCTCTTGCTTTAATGATTGCCAATTCATTACTGTTTTTTGCATATGATCTAATGGATAGAATTGTTTCTTTAATGCAGCTATAAACTCAAACCAAGAAGAAATAATTTTTCCATAATGATTTAGATCCTCCCATGTTCTACTCTCCCACCAAATTAAAGCTATGCCTCCTAGGCGAAGAGTAGCTAATTGGATTTTTTGAGAATCCTCAGTAAACTTCTGAACTCTACAATAAAATTCAATTTGTTTTATCCAATTATCAAGTTTATCTACATCTAGTTCTCCATTATAGATTGGAAAATCAAATTTAACATCATGTTTTAACAAAGGTGCATTAGTTTGCATAGGTTGTTTCTTTTTAGAAGAGTTAGACGAAGAGGAAGAAGAGGGTGAAGAGGAAGATGGGGATGGAGGTTTAGGAGGGTCACTACCACCTCCTACTCCTTTACCTTTATCATCTTTTGAAGAGGATTCACCTTCATTCTTCTTTTTGTTCTTGAGTTCCTTTTTCTTTTGTCGCTCTTGTCTCTCTCGGAAAAGTACTTCTACCATTGCCTTCATATCAAGTAAGGCTCTTCGGAATTCCTTTTCATTGAGCTCTTTAGGTTCCTCAACCATTTTAGACATCTTTGGTGGAGAGGTCCTTTGTTTTTCAATCTCTGGATTGAATTCTTCTAGTGCACCTTCTCCTTGCTTCAATTTCAACCTGGTTAACATCCACCACTTGCAGTTTCTTGTTAAACGAGCTCTGATACCAACTTACATCACCACCTACCACGTCAACATGTTGATGTCATCAAAGTCAACCAGAGTCAAACTTTTGACCAACCTTTGACCAGCCGTAACTTTCACACAGAAGCTTCATTTTTGAAATTGAATAGAGTTATAGAATTAGCGCAACGAGCACTACGACTTGGCATCATTTTGGTTTCATTTTGAGATGATCACTTTTTAACCTTTTTGAATGCATAATTTTCCTATTTGACTAAACCTTTGACTAAGCATAACTTCTGCATACAGACTCCTTTTGCTTGCTCGTTCAAGTTGCGTTAGGACCGTGTCGGTGAGCTCTAGATGCAATGATGTTGATTTGGATGAATTCTGAGACTGAAATTTTTAGGTATTTTGGATCCACTTGGATCAAATCAAGAGGACAAGAGTCAACTTGCAAAAGAGAATCTAATGTGGCTTTTAGAGAGGCCAAAGTCTCTGTTGAAATAGCAGGTAGAGGAGATAGAATAGTTGCCAATATAGAAGGTGTAGAAAGAGGAGAAACATAAAGAGATGTCTTTGTGTCATCAAGAAAATCAAGAGTATTCCAATAATCAAGTTCCTCTTCAGTATCATCGTCATACAAAGGATCATCCTCATTATCATGGGAGAGAAGCATGTCTATAGTGGGATTATCTGGGAATGGAGGTTCAGTGGGATCTCCATATATTTCCCATAGAGTAGTCTAGAGAGTGTGAGGGCACCCAATGTGTGAAAGCCCATGATGTGTGGTCTCCAACACTTAAACTAATTAATACTAAGACATGATCATTTCTACTCTCCCATACAGATTTCTACCAACATGCAGTAGGTTCAGGAATAGGTCCAAACAAATGTGGCAATAAATGGATCCATTGATAGTGCTTTAGGATTCTATTGTACTAGGACTTATAGTTACCTTCTCCCAAATTGATGACAGATGGATAATTTCTAATTCCCATTTTTCAGACTAGATAATTACCCCCTTTGGAACTTTATTTCAATTCATTAATTATAAAATGCTCTACATAATCCCCCCAAGAAAAGTACAGAAAAGTGGAATTTTATAAGTTGAGTACATGAAATTTTAATATACCCCCTTGATTTTGACTAAATAAAAAAAAATGCGCCTCCCTCTAAAAAGTCTCCCTCCACCATCAAGTTTGATAAAAATTGATGGTTTATTTAACAATTTATTATCTAGTGGCTTAACAAATGTATTTATTAAACCATTAAACACAAAATTTTGAGGGAGAGACGAGATTTAACAAAGTCAATGGTCATGCAAGTAGAAAAGGTCGTGGGTCTAATGAAAGATAGTGGCATTTATGAAGGACGCCCATGTAGCAAGAGGTCGTCGTTGAAGGAAAATTGAAAGCTAATTCCTGTCACGCCCTGCATTATCCAGCTACGTAAAAGCCCAAGTCAAAGCTGCTTTAACCTCTGATTGCTAGGTCAAACACAATCAAATGCTAGCAGATTGCATGAGGGTGGAAACACATCGCAGGTCACACCCCTATCGCTGTGAACATGCTTGAGGCTGGTTCATTGCTGCGTATTAGCAAGCAATATAGCCAGTAAATAAAAGTAAATCAAGCATCCTGATTCACCCTGAACCCATCCATCTCATCCTTGCTCCTTTCTGCATCAAGTCAATGGGAAAATGAGCAGATCATCTAAGATCTTGCTCCTTTGTGGCTATATAGGACGCCTTCCCACTGCAAATCTACTCCCACGTGAGGGCCTCCAAATTCGAAACGCTGCTTGGTATGCTATGAGAATGAAAGAAAGAGGTGTTGGAGGGCGTGGGTATGGAGAAGAATGTGGCACGTCCAAATGCATAAGCAAAATGCTCAGACAACAGAGATCCCAAAAGGTGTGGCTTTAGCAATTTGAAATGCCTCAAAGTTCATAGAAATGCTGTGAATTTTGTGGCTGTGTGAAGCTCTCTCCTTATCCACGTGAAGGATAGCTGCTTGCAGTTTCACATGACAGAAAGAGGCGTCTTCTGTGTGACCTCCGGCAAATGGCTTGTGTGGTCTGTCAAAGGCTTACATGGGTGGGAAAAGGCGTGGGAGTAGGTTTTATTTCCTGTGTGGAGTAACGAAGACCTTAAATGCACCCTCCAGCACTTCACCTGAGGCCAGTAGAAGTTGATTTGTGGCTTGTACAGGAAGATTTGCGGCCTCTGCAACAAGATTCAAAGCCTGCACAAGTGTTGAGACCCTCAACCTCTGAATTCAAATGCCAAACCTTGATGTAGTTCACCCCATTAATTTGCCCCCAATTCGTCAATAAAAGGTTGTGTGAGGTCACTAGGATGAGAAGAGGAGATCCAGAGTTGATTTTATTGCCTCAAACCACTTCGCTGCTCAGATTTGGGATTATTGTCCCAACAAATTGTTAATCACAAGGAAATGGAATCAAACCAAATACAACAAATTGTTCAAACTATGGCTTGCACTATCTCCCCCTTGGCTTTGATACCATGAAAGAAACAAGGAGGATCAAGGAGATAGAAATGCAAGCACAAGTGAATAAAGAAAAGAATTGTATTATCTGACCAATGAAGAGAGAGCTCAAACCTTCAATATATAGTAGAGAGGTGAGCAACCATAAGCTACAGGTATAGGAACACATGGCATGAGAATAGGAGAGGACTCCTTATCCTACAACTCATAGGGAAAGAGTCAAGAGATAACTCAACCACCTAATGAGGAGAGGATCCTTATCCTACAACTCATAGGGAAGGAGTCAAGGGACAACTCACCCACCTAACTAGGCTTAAGCTAGCCTAACTAGGGTAGAATACACTAACAAAATCTAATAGCATAACACTACAATGAAATACTTCCAATGCATCCATCTCAATCCCTCAACATATAGACTCAAGAAGGACCATAAAACTAATGAAAGGCACTACCATGGGCACAAAAGTGTTACCAAAACACCAAGGAAATAATTCTCATGACCCATAACTTATTTTAGGTCCATGACTCATTATATTTCTCATTTACCTCCAAAAATATTCTTTATGATGTTCCATATAAACAAATAGTATAATAAATGCAATATCCATTGTTACTAATACAATATTTTATGGCCCAGATAGTGCCCAACACATTTCTTGTAAGATCTAAACTTAAGATAGTGCAAACAAGTAGCAACCACTATGAGAGAATATATAGAAATATTTGTCTAAACCTCAAACCCTTATGTATTGATAAGGTTGACAATTCCATACTCATTAATTTTCATAAAGTTATATTCTATAATAGACATACAACATTTCCATAAAATTTATTATGACATTATTTTTAACTAGGTGACATTAATACCACAAAATATGATTTATAATCGTGTAACAACAACTTATAGTTGTATCTATGTGTTTAGACTAAATGAAGCATCACTAACAATCAAATGAAAATATATATAATATGATAAATAAAGAATTCATGTTATTCATTGAGTAGGGGATTCTAATAACATTCTAAGTGATTTAGGCCAACACTATCTCTCAGCATAAATCTACGTAGTAGTCTTGAGACCCTACACATTTTTATTTAATGCTAGTAGGATTAGGGTAGCTTTCGTAACCAAAATATTGGTTTATGACGGTTCAATAGTTTTAAAAATGATATAGAAGTAGATAAAGTATATATAAATAACATCTTAAATATTAGGATTCAAACCTAACCATAGTATAAGGGGATTATTACAATATTCACTGAGTGACCCTAGGTCCTTTAACCAACATTCTCTACTTATCTAATCCTTACTGGAATGTATGTTATTAAGAATACTTGATTTGATAGAGAATATAGAGATTGATTTGAATAAGAAAAATATATATGAATCCAACCACTTAATACTTATTACCTAATTCTGTACAAGTTAGTTAAAACTCAAATATAGTATCTAGAAATAACTGGAAATGATAAGAGGATACATGGGTGAACCCTTTTTATCATCTTCAAGTCTATAATCATTCAATTTTGAATTAAAATTTAACATTTATAAAAATATAGCAATCACTCAGGGAATACATTTAGCATAATACTAGAGCATAACCATAAATAAATAAATATAGATTATGAGAAAAGAACACAAAATAATTTTTGAACTAAACAAATTAGTTCCTTCTATTCTTCTTAATAAAAAATATCAGAATAATTGAAGACTAAGATTAAACAAAAATGATACCACAAATTCCTAACCAAGAAGAAGATTTATAGACTTATCTTTCAAATTCTCTCCATAGAAATTCACCATTCATTCTTTCAAAATAAATTATATTTTAAAGCATTTCTAAAATCTACCACCAACTTACATTCCACAAAAATAACTCAATTGCTTGCTACATGGAGGCCAAACCTCCATTATCTTCCTAATAGAATTTAGAAATTGATAAAACTAACATAAAAAATGTGAAAAATAAAAGAGAAATTAATTAATGAATTTCAAACTCATTTCCAAATTTACGTGACAAGAAAAACATTGCTTTAAATTACAATTTTGGTGGTAATATCCATAAATTCCCATTAATGCCTTTATTTCCCTCACTAAGATTGGTACAACAACATTCCCTTCCAAACTATAGGATATTTTATGCCTATCCTATCACTCCCTAAGTGGAAAATTAAATTATTTTTTCTTACTTACGTTAGGCAACATGACTTTAATAAAATTCATGCATAGAATTAGATTTCCTTTTTTCTATCTTTCGTTGTTTTAGAGTTAATCAATCAAATTTATAATTTAAAATTATACATTTAATGAGATAAAATTTAGAATTACCAAATTATAACTTCCACCAAAGAACACTAGATAATTCTAAATAATGTTAAATAGTTACGCACAACTCTACACAATGGTGAACAAGCAGTTGTAGTTGAATATATGTCAAATGGATTGCAAGGCCCACCTTATTTCAAAATTTCCTACAACATTATTCAATAATTTTGACTATGTCAGAGCTTTTATTGATCTATTTTGATGGTATTTAATACATTTAGTATCACATGCTAGTTTGAATTATGTCAGATCTTTTATTGATCTATTTTGATGGTATTTAATACATTTAGTATTACATGCTAGTTTGAATTATGTATATATTTATATGATCTATCTTTATTTTATGGTTATAGTTAATTTGGTGAATTATTTCCTTATAATGTTATGAGATGTTTAGACATAAAAACATGATGTCATTTTTAATTATTAATTTATAGTTTGCTTTTAAATATTTAATAATTCAATAAATTATTTGAATGTATATGCATCACATGTAATAATTTATGTGTATGCTTATTGTTTGAATGGAAAAAGGATCTAGATTCTAAATCATACTTCTTCTAATTAGGGACATTAAGGATTAAAAATGAATTCAAAATCCACTTGTCTACAAACCTCAATGGAAGAGCTAGGATGGTAGAGCAAGGTTTAATCCTTATTTGGGGAGATGGTGTTGTTGTGATTGATTGACCTTTAATTAACTAAATTTTATGATGCAATGTTGTTTCTAGGTTAACAATGAAAATGCAACAAACTAAGATGATTGTTGAGAAATACAAAACAAAAAGATAGAAACAAACTTTAGAAACACAAAGGAAAAACATAGAGGAACCTGACATAGAAATTTGGTGTTGAATTGACTAGTCAAGGGCATAGTGTACTCTATACTGGCTTCCTTCTTTTTAAGATTTGAAATCATGACCAGCTTGTAGTCTCTATTCTATAAATCTTATTCTCCTGGTACTATAAAAAACTACTTTCCGTGTCTTGACAATTTGTAGGGCTTGAAAGCATGAATGATAAATTAGTCCTTAATATTCCTATAATTTTCTCCAAATTTGAAAACCTGCACACATGAAAGAGGGGGAAGGGTTCTCTCAAATAGGGGCTTTCTTAAGTCAAACACCGTTTTGATATTTCTAGGTCTCCATAATAGCTATGATGATGTAAAAAGAGAGCTTACCCTTGGTCGAGCAGAGGTTAAATGATAAGCAAGTAAATGAATTAACTAATGTTACAACTCTTCACTTAGATCTACATTCCCTGATGGACTCAAGTTATGTACTCATCACCTTCAAGGAAAGTTTGATTGCTTGATTGAAGTCCTGCAAATGGTAGCGCTCACAAAACAAATTACCACAAAACATGAATAAATTACATTAAAAATGGTGAATGATTGCATGATGATTGATTGAAATTTTTAATAACCCCTTCCCGGGTGAATGCAGTTTTTGATTATCTCAGTTTGTCAGATGTTCCATTTTGACAAACACATTTCTTGATATTGCATATATTATGTCCAGACATGAAAATCTGATAACCAACTAGCAGGGAATTTCATTCACAAATTGTGTGATATATAGATATAACTCATTGCTGAAAGCAACTACCAGTCTTCAGGAGACCTAAATTAAGTGATAGTGGAATTGGATATACAAGAGATACCATATATATATATATATATATATATATATATATATATATATATATATATATATATATAAGTGTTCCACAACCAACAGTGAGCCAATACAAATATAAGATGCTTCACTAATCATGACAACAGTTTATTTCCAGATTTCTGAGTAAGACTATAACAGACCTTGACCGATCATTGCATGATTTATTTATGACCGCAATTTATCAATACTTTCAGAATGCTAAGTCTGACACTCATAACATTATATTCAGATTTATAGCAGAAAGTAGAACAAATCAATAATAACTAAGAACCTTGAAATAGATAGTAGACGGAAATGCTCCCAGCAACCTTCTGGCAATCTCTAACCAAGCGCCTAAGCTTTCAGAGAATCCATGAGTCCCAAATCAAGCTTCCTGTAGCTACAAGTCTTCTAGAACAGTCTCATGCCACCTCTACAAGCTGTATGCGCCTTATTCTCCCTTCTCTAATTCTTAATCGATGCTTCTCAATATTGGCTGCCTTTGAACAAATGAACTCCCGAGATATAAATATGATGCGGCAATAGGTAATACAATCACTATGATAGGTGCGACTCTGACTGAGGATCAATTGTCTTCTTCTGCCATGTCGTCCAGCTATTTTTTCTTTCCTGAGGTGAATAAATATATCCGATCCAAATGTCCAGACTGGAAATTGTCTCAATCCGCTAATTTTGTCCACGTGTGCTCTTCTAGACTGCTGCGTCACTTGCAAGGCCCGACGTCAACGATAATCGCAATCTTTCCCAGTAATATTGTTGTTTGTTCTTGAGTGGACGCCACTATCACTCTTTACCTTTATCCGCTAAACCTTCAGTGTGTATGTTTATCGATGATTTCCAATATTCGTGAATGCTCCCACAATTATGTGAATGTTCACTGAAATAAACGATTTCGGTTATAGATACATCAAGGCCTGAAATCTCTGAAACGCGGCTTCTTATCTTTAGTGGCAGACTCAAACCTTCGATTTTCCCTTGGCCAAGAATTGAACAATTACCACATCGATATAATATTATAGGTGCACCTAAACAAAGCAATCGGGCCCTTTAATAATATTTATCGGACAGCCTGGGTACTTAAATCTTTGTCTTATTTCTGTTTGTCTCCATCCGCCAGCTAGGATCATCAATTTGTTTTTGTCTGACAGCTTATTCAATTGCCTTGGTGGCAATCTAATAACATCAGTACATATTTGAACCTCCAATATTGTCGAGCAATACAGAGAAAATAATTATGTGCATCATGAGAATACTTGACGCCGACGGGGAAGAGCGCGATCTTTGTCTTGCGTCAGGAGCAATTTCGTCTGCATCTGCAATTTGTCTTGTCCGCACCCTTTAATTTTCGTTGTATTCATCATCCAATTCCAAAATCGATGAATAATGCTAAATGCCTTATCGAGCTACTCTTTCACATTCTTCAGGTGATCGATTCATTCCAGAATCGCCTCTGCCAAAAACAACAATCGCTGCCACACAAAATACCTTGACTCCCGGTAGAGGATATTACTACTGTCAACTGAATCATTAGGCATAAATATATACATCTCCATTATCAAATAATTTCCATTTGATATATGTTAGAATTCAAATGCTATGATTCTACAGATATAAACCCAAAATGTAAGCCTAATATAGATGGATATCACCTGAATTAGCTTTCGTGTACCATATTGAAACAATCTAGAAATTAGAATACTCCAATCTGCAAACCCTAAATCTACTCTCCCATCAAAAACTCCCTTGAAGCTCCAAAACTAAAACAGTTAGCCCAATGTGAATTTCATTGTGAATCCACTCTCTGAAAAGAGCCGGGTTATTGTCCAACCCTTTATCCAACCAGCTAAAGGTTTTTGTCCTTATAGGTTTACTTGAACCTAAGATTCAAGCTCTTTGGAAAAAGGAATAAGAAACATCAATTCATCAATGGATGATCAAATGCCTTGTACTCCACTTCTTTTAAAGCTCTCAAGGAATCTTCCAAAGTAGTCAGCTTATAACTAACAACTTCTATAAGCATCTTTTAATATTCTATTATTTTTACCTTATTTGAATTAAAATAATTAATTAAAGTCATCTTTTGAAATAATCTTAATTTTTGGACAACTTAAATTAATTAAGTTAATGAAATCACTTTATTAAAATTTTGTGGACATTACAAAATTAATGCTACAATGATCTTAATAATTTTTCTCTTGACTACTCTTAGGATGGTCAATAATAATCTCAATTTATTTTCAAAATATGCTAGCTTGTTAGGTGTGCTTAGGATTTCAAATGATGAAAATGACCAGTATTTATTTGCAATTCTTCTAATTTCTCAAAAATTAAACATCGATAGCTGACAAATGAAATAAAAAATTTTGAATAATAAAATACTAACGCTAATATATCCAAATGAAGCCATAAAAAGGTTGGTCAAGGGCGTCGAGTGCCCTAGACGAGACCCATCCTTGTTTAGGCCTTAATTGTTGGGGGGAAATATAAAATACTAATTTTCATTCTTGTTATTTGATTTTTTGAAGATATTTACAAAACAGGTAATTAAATGCATAATTACTTCCAAGCACATCGAGGGGAGCTAAACCTAGTGTGAAATTGTCAAGGGTGAAAATTTTCAATGCTGCATTTATAAATCTATATTATGATGTGATTAAGATAATCTTTTTTATGCACATAGGTTCATTGAATATGTCCATTGTATGGTGTGTGTGTTTGTGTATGAATTATCCATTGGATTATTAGAAATTTAGTTGCCATTGATGTTAAAAGATGTCTTTGATGTCTAGGGGGTGATCAGAGATGGACTGGATCTAGTTTTGGAAGAATTTCCAAATGTTGATGAAGTAAGGAGCATGTTTTGCAATTGGTGCAAAGTTGCTAAAAAATTTGCAATGTTGTCATGCAATATTGCTATGTTATTGTAGAAGTCACTTTCAGAGGTCTACAGAGGAATTTTCCTATAGATTCAACATGGGTTTTTCGAGTGAAGTTGATTATTTTGGTCTGCATGATCAGAAGATGTCAAATATACTAAGGAATAAATTATTTGTGCTCTCGGTCTGATTTAGGGTTTACAATTAAACCCTAAAGCCTGCATTCATGGATCTAAACAAACTTTATAATTTTCCATTGACTGTGTATAGGTGATTACCGGTTAATTAAGTTATCACTTAAGTAATTGTGTTCGCTGGGTGACTGTCCCCTTTACCTAGTGCTATTGGTTTTTGTCATTTGATGTTAGTTTCAAAACCTTCATTGGCTCTGACAAAGTTAGTAGAACTTCCTTTTTGTTGATGGCTACATGGTAGTTTGTGATTGCATTGCACATTGCTGTTTTTATTCATCGTGACCAAGCTCTAACCACAATATGTGATGGGTTCATATGAAAGATCTAATGGTACGCATTGGGTGTTGAAGATCAGATGGCTATCGATCACATCCTTCACATTGAATTTCAATGTTTAACTCTACCTTTGTTTTGTGTGATGTGCGATGAATTTTGATCAATGACTACGATCAAACATGGTAGATCAGATGGTGCTTGCAAGTCCATGACATGTTTGGTGGGTTCATGTTTGGCCCTGCATATAGTGGGCTACAGACAAGTGTTCAATGGTACTAGTATGGTGATAGGCTTTGCTAGTGGAATGTGATTATAAGGTGAGAATGTGGTAGGATATTACACTATCATTTCACATCGTGGTTGTGAAATGAAAAGGAGTTAAGCTTCATGCGATCTACAAAATAAAGTGGAAAGTGACATCAGCTGATGACAAGTGGTAGCTGCCCGCTATCCCACTAAAGTTTCAGTGGGTCCCTATTTGGCTCTATGATATGGCGAGCTTATGACATGTGTACTCAAAGACATTTGGCAATAAGAAATTGCATCACATACTCAAATCACATCATTTTTGTGAATTGAACTAAAGCTAATAAGTAGTGATATGTGATATATTGCATATCAAATCTAATGGAAAAGTTTGTTTGGTGATGGTCAAATGGTGATCTCTTTTTGGCCACACATTTTCAAAATGAATGGTGATTCTCTAAGACAAAATGTGATATGCGATGGTCATGAATGTGATGGAGCAATAATCAACAACAATGGTTTAAAGAAGATATATTTGATGGCTATGTTTTAAAGATGGCAAGGTTAAAGGATAACCAACAAATCATGGCACAAAGATTGGAGAGTGATGGATTGTAATGTCCCCTTTTTAGTAAGCCACTCAATATTACCACTTATCCTTTTTAATTCCTAAGGGCTAAATTGGAAATCAAGGAATCCTTTGTTTAATTATTTAATATTGCTTGGAGACGCAAGTTAAAATTAAAAGGTAACATTAAGTAATTAATAAAGTTATGAACTATAAAGTGACTTTAGTGAAATATTTTAAAAGAAGTACATTATTGAGTCACTTTATTTTAATGAGTGGGAAATTAAGTGGAGAAACATAAAAAGGGGAAAAGAGGCTCATTTCATTCATTTTGGACTATATTTTCTCATATGAACTTTGGAGAGTCTTTGGAGGTTTTCTTTTCAAGGGTTTGGAAACCCTATTGCTTGTTTTTTGTTGTGAGACCATCAACCCTAGTTGAGATTTGTTGAGAGGGTCAATTGGACTTTCTACTTGTGGTTCAAATAGATTTTAAGGAATTTTATTATAAAGGATCCCTTATAGAGCTTAATTGAAATGGAAGATATCTGAATTGGAACAAGTTTGAGTTTGTGAATAAACTAAGAAATGGGGAATCAAACTTTGTTCCTAATTTTTGAGATTGACATTCACTAAAGCGATATTTCTTCAAGATGGCTAAAGTAAAGCTTGAATCTTACTCTTTGGAGGCATTTTGTTATAAAGAAACACTAGACAAGTTTTTTTCTTGTTGGATACAAACATTCTGGGCATCTTCTTCATGAAATTAAGCATACTCAAGAGTGATGTGTTTCCCTGAAGAAGAAAAATTCAATATACAACTTTTATTTGTTGTTGGGTTTAATCTTAGTGGCTCCAAAGGAGGAATGTGGGCTCAAGAAGATAGGACGACTCATATTCTAGGAGTTTTGATTGGAGAAAAAGACATTTTTACTAGATGTGTTTTTTGGAAGTTTCCTAAGGTGTCTTCCTTAATCTTAAGATTGGAATCGATTTCATTTCTAGGTCTGAACATTTTGATATTACGTTTAGCATGTATTATTTGTGTATTATTGCAAGTCTAAATTTAGAAAGTCTCAATTGTTGCATATAATTTGAGTCAATATCAGAGTCTTGAATGTCTAGAAACTCGTTCCTCTTGGCACTATATTAGATTTAACATTATTGCAACATATTAGTCAGTTTGTTGTCAAGGGTATTTGTCAAAGGAATGCATTGTAATAGATGGAAATGTGAAAGCCAAAATTTGGATTGCTATTAATATCCTTCAGTCTAACTAGTTCTCAGAATCTGGATTGTAGTTTGCTATATTTGTGTTTTAGTAGTTATGTGTCATGAAAGTGAATATCAAGAGTCATTTGAAGAGAATTGGTTAATAGTATTGTTGTAGTTTGTGTCACTAACATTAGCTTCTAGAATATATCAATGCATTGAAATATAATGAAATCTTGATGCACTAAATTTTATTGTGTGCCATACATGTTATTCATTGAATGTCAACAACTATATGCATTTGGTTCTATATATGTGACAAAAAAACCCATCAAACCAATGAGAAAGTAAGACAATTTATACTCCATGGATTAGGGTCTTTATAGTGGTGTCCAAGCTAGCTTCCTACCAGCCTGCATAAAAATCAAAAACTAAAATCAACAGTTTCAGTTGCATGCAATGTTATGTATCTAGGTGATCAAGCTTACATCACATGCAGAAGAAGAAGAGTAAGAGAAGTTGGATTTGATCCATTTGCTTTAGGTTCTTCATCTGAAGAGGGAATTATGGGAGAGAGATATGATATGGGATGCATGCGTGACATACCTGAAGGTAGCACATATAATATTTTGAATGACTTGGCTAGAAGCCAACAACATGTGGTTAAGTTATTAAATCAACTTGTGAATGGTAAAAGCAATGAGGTCAACTATGGTAACAATGGCACAAAAATGCACAATGGTAATAATGGAAATGATGGAGATAATGCTGAGGGAAGTAATACTCACATTCCCACACATAGTCATGCTAGGACAACTAGCAGGGTGATACCTGGGCCTCTTATGCCTCAATTTTTGGGAGGTCAACCAGCTGATAATCAAGGGCGTTAGGCACAAGGAGAGAGGTTTTAAGATTATTTGAGAGAGTACAAATATTTGGGGGATGAGTTCCATCCTGATATGACATTATAGGAATTTTGTGCTATTAAGTACAAAAATAGACCTAGAGATAGCAACAGGGGACCCTAGAATCAAGATTGAAATGCAAGGTTGGAAAAATTTATATTCCCTCCTTTGATTGTTCCAACAAGAGTATAGCCAAAGCTTTGGTTGCAGAAACTAGACACCTATTTCTAGCTTAATCCTATGATGAAGACATAAATAATAAAAAATGCTACTTTACAATTAGAGGGTGAAGCACATGAGTGGTGGTACCATGGACTTGTCACTTTGGGTCATGCCAACATCACCTTTTATCTAGACTTCACATAGAGATTGATGGACAGGTTCAATCAAAATGATCTAAAGCTGCATTTCAGGGAGTTGGCTCAAATCAAAAAGAGTGGCATAGTGGACGTGTACATTGCAGAGTTCTAGAAGTTGGCAGTTATGGTCATGGATATTTTAGAGCAGAGGTTGGCCATGCTTTTCATAGAGGGTATTTTTGAGCCATTGCATGGTTGGATTAAGGATTTCAAATATGAGTCACTGTAGGATTCCATTATCTGAGCTTGGGACATGGAGCACTCATAACCTAAAAACAAATTCTTGTCCAAACCATTCAACCAACAAAAAAAGACAAGAAACCTTTCCAAAAATAGTGGCCTAAAAGGAGTAAGATGGAAGAGGAAGAACACATGGAATGTGGGGGGAAACAAATTTTCTATCATTGCAATGAGCATTGGGAACCAGGTCACTATTGTTTGGGTAAGGGAAAGGTCCATTTTATTGAGTTCATACCTGATGATGAGGATGAGGGTGAGACTAGACAGGCACAGGGAAGTGAGGACAATAGTTCTTATGATGAGCGGCCACATGTGTAAAATAAGAGTGTAACTATTTCCACTATTGTAGGCACCCCTAGATTCAATTCATTTAGAGTTAGAGGGGTTGTGTAGGGTCAACGTGTTACAAATTTGATAGAAAGTGAGGTAACCCACAACTTCATTGACTCAACCTTAGTGACTAAGCGGGGTATACTAGCAAAAGACTTTGAGGGATTCAATGTTATGGTTGTAGATGGGTTCAACATTTCTTACACAACGAGTTCCTTAGTTGAGTGTTATCTTGGGAAACTATACAGTCACAAATGATTTTTGTGTAGTTGACTTGGGTGATGCAAATGTTATACTTGGTATTCAGTGGTTGCATTCACTGGGAAAATACTCACAAAAATTTTAGATGATGGAATTGAAGTTTAAGGCAATGGATGGCAAGAAGGTTGTGCTTCGAGGCATGCCAAATGAGGCTCCAAAAATTTTTTCATTGAAGAGGATGGGTAGTATCTTTAGGCATGGGGGTGTAGCATGGGCAAGTGAATGCCTTATCACAACTAAGGATACACCTGATAGATATTAGCCATATGATATTGATATACATACACTTTTGGGCAAGCATGACAAAATATTTGGAGAGATTCCCTAGGGAGGCCACTAGATAGAGGGTTTGAACACATGGTTGAGTTGGAGGAGGGGGATAATCCCGTCATCACCACTGCCTACCATCATCCAAAAAAGTTTAAGGCTGAGATAGAAAAAGAAATCAGGGAATTGCTTGATATGGGACACATACGTCTAAGTTCCAATCCTTTCACTTCTTCAGTGGTTTTGGTTAAGAAGAAAGATGGAACAATGAGGATGTGCATAAACTACAAGGCTCTCAACAAAAAGACTATCAAAAACAAGTAATTGGTACCCAGGATTGATGAGTTTCTAGAAAAACTACATGGGACAATATATTTTTCTAAGATAGATCTTCACTTAGGGTACAACCAGATTAGAGTCAGAGAGAAAGATATACATAAGACAACATTCTGATGTCATTACAACCATTATGAGTTGTTAGTCATGCCCTTTGGATTAGCTAACACACCTGGAATATTTTAGGCTTGCATGAATCACATATTTAATAAGCAACTGCATAAATATCTCCTAGTATTTTTTGATGACTTTCTCATTTACAACAAAACATGGGATGATCACCTTAAGCAGTTGGATGAGCTACTAAGTATTATGCAAGAGTATTCATTGTATGTTAATGCCTTGAAGTGTGAGTTTTTACTTAGGGAGATATTGTATTTGGGACATAGTATCAATGCAAAGGGTGTACAGGTCCATCAAGAGAAGATCCAAGAGATACTTGACTAGCCACCACCTACGAATCTTACAAAGCTATGAGGATTCTTTGGGCTATGCAGCTACTACAGGTGTTTTGTTAGGGGATTTTCTCAATTGGAAGCACCATTGACATACCTTACTAAAAAGGGTGCATTTAGTTGGTTTGAGGAGGCATACAAAGCTTTTGATAATCTCAAGGAGGTGATGAGTACTTGCCAAGTATTGGCACTTCCTGATTTCACACAACCATTTATCCTTGAGTGTGATGCTTTTGGTGAGGGAATTGATGCAGTTTTAATGCAGAACATGCATCCTATAGCCTTTGAGAGCCGCAAGTTGAGGGGTCCTGAAAGACTTTATTCCATCTATGACAAGGAGATACTTGCCATAATGCATGCATTGGTGAAGTTTAGGTAGTATTTAGTTGGAGGTAAGTTTGTGATGAGGATCAACCATAATAGTCTCAGATATTTCTTGGAGTAAAAGAAATTGAATGAGAGGCAAAAGAAGTCAGTCAGTAAAATTTAGGCCAATGAATTTGACATAGAGTATGTGAAGGGGAAAAAGAACATTGTTGCATATGCCCTTTCGAGGAAACCAACAACTTGCTCACTCACTAAGATTTCAATAGTTTAGAAGTCTCATCTTCTGGTAGAGTACTCCAACAATAAGTTTTCTTGTGAGGTGATGGATGGTCAAGTACAGGATGAACGATACAGATTCATGGATGATATCATTTTCTACAAGGACAAGATCTACCTAGTGCTAGAATCCAAACTCAAAGAGCAGATTCTTCGAGCTTCACATGATATTCCCTTAGCAGGTCATTAGGGGTACTTCAAGACATATCGGTAGATTAGAGAGAGGTTCTCATGGAAGGGCCTCAAGGAGGATGTTTTGAGACATGTCAAAGAGTGTATGACTTGTTAGTAGAACAAGACAGAGCATTCACATCCAAGAGACTTATTGCATCCCCTACCTATCCCTAAGTAGAAGTGGGAAATTATTTCTATGGATTTTATCACCAAACTTCCCAAGGTGCATGGTAGAGACTACATATATGTGGTGGTAGATCGTTTGATAAAATATTCTCACTTTTTGGCCATCTCTTTAGAGTTTAAGGCACCCAAGATATCAGAGTTTTTCTTTAGGGAGATCTTCAAGCTGCATGGATTGTCAAAGTACATAGTGAGTGACAAAAATAGCAGGTTTATGAGTGCTTTCTGGTAGGAGTTATTCAGATTGGTGGGAAAAACATTAACTCCCAGCACGAGCTATCACCCTCAAATAGATAGATAGATCAAGATAGTGAATAAATAGACTAAGGGATATTTGCGTAATTACATCTCAGGATAGCAGAGAGCATGGGTCAAATGGTTGCACTTGGGAGAGTATAGTTATAACACCACTTACCACATGTCGATTGGCATGCCACCTTTTCGTGCTCTATATGGGTATGACTCACCATCTTTCATGGATTTAGCTTTTGAAGAGAGTAGGGCTCCTAAATCTAAGGATTGGATTCAAGAAAGTCAAGACATTCTGAAGGCCCTTAAGGATAATTTGCAAATGGCTCAGAATCAACAGAAGGCGTATGCGAATAGGCACAGGGTTGAGTGTATTTTTGAGGTGGGAAACTTGTTTTACCTTCATTTGCTGCCCTATAGACAGTATTTGTTAAAGAAAAGTGTAGAGAAGCTCAAATTGTACTTTTATGTGCCCTACAGGATCATCAAGTGAGTTGGGGAGGTAGCCTATGAATTGGAATTACTAGAGGATAGTAAGATTCATAATGTGTTGCATGTTTCATGCCTCAAGAAGGCACTCGAAAAACAAGTTACTTCGTCTTCAAAGTTTCCCTCGTTGGATAAGGTGCATTTGGTTCTGATTCCTAAAGAGATTATTGATACTCGGGAGAAGAGATTGAGCAACAAAGTGGTTAAGGAGTTTCTGGTTAGATGGAGAGACTTTCTAGCTGAAGATGCAACTTGGGAGGGAGAACATATTTTTCAGCATCCCAATTTGATATTTCTTGAGGGCAAGTGATCTTGGGAAGAGAGGGCTATAATGTCCCCTTCTTAGTATTCCATTCAAGATTATCACCTAGCATTTTTGATTATTGAGGGCTAAAGTGGAAATCAGGGAATCCTTTGTTTAATTATTTAATATTTTATGGAGACTCAAGTTAAAATTAAAACCTATAATATTAAGTAATTAATAAAGTTATGTTATAAAGTGACTTTAGTGAAATATTTAAAAAGAGGTACTTTGTTGAGTCACTTTATTTTAATGAGCGGGAAATTAAGTGGAGAAATATAAAAAGGGGAAAATAATCTCATTTCATTCATTCTAGATTATATTTTCTCATATGAACTTTGGAGAGCCTTTGGAGGTTTTTGTTTCAAGGGTTTGGAAACCCTACTGCTCAGTTTGGGTTGTGAGATCGTCAACCCTAGCTGAGATTATCTGAGAGAGTCAGTTAGACTTTCTACTTGTGGTTCAAACAAATTTTAATGAAGTTTATTATGAAGGATCCCTTCTAGAGCTTAATTGAAATGGAAGATATTTGAATTGGAACAAGTTTAAGTTTGTGAATAAACTAAGAAATATGGAAATGAACACTATTCCTGATTTTCGATATTGGCATTCACTAAATAAATATTTCTTCAAGGCGGATAAAGTAAAGCTTGAATCTTACTCTTTGGAGGTGTTTTGTTATAAAGAAAACACTAGAAAAGTTTCTTGCTTGTTGAATACATACATTCTAGGTGTCTTATTAATGAAACTAAGCACACTTGAGAGTGACATGTTTCCCTAAAGAAGAACAATTCAATATTCAACTTCTATTTGTTGTTGGGTCAGTTGTTAGTGGATCCAAAAGAGGCATGTGGGCTCAAGAAGATAGGACGACTCATATCCTAGGGGTTTCGATTGGAGAAAAAGAACATTTATGCTTGATGTGTTTGCTAGGAGTTTCCTAAGGCATCTCCCTTAAAGTCAAGATTGGAATAGATTTCATTTCCAGGTTTGAGAATTTCAATATTACCTTTAACCTGTATTATTTGAGTATTGTTGCAAATTTGAGTTTAGAAAGTCTTAATTGTTGCAAATAATCTAAGTCAATATCACAGTCTTGAATGTCTAGAAACTTGTTACTCTTAGCACTATATCAGATTTACTATTATTGCAGCACAAATTAGTCATTTTGTTGTCAAGGCTCTTTGTGAAATGAATGCATTGTAATAGTTGGAAATGTGATAGTCAAATATTAGATTATTGTTAATATCCTTCAGTCTAATTGGTTCTCATAATTTGCATTGCAGTTTGCTATATTTGTGTTTTAGTAGTTCTGTGTGATGATAGTGAATATCAAGAGTCATTTGAAGAGAGTTGGTTAATAGTATTGTTGTAGTTTGTTTCACCAATGTTAGCTCCTGGAATATATCAATGCAATGAAATATTGATGTACTAAATTCTATTGTGTGCCATACATGTTATTCATTGAATGTCAACAACTATATGCATTTGGTTCTATATATGTGACAAACAAACCCATCAAACCAAAGAAAAGGGGGTGGGTGCATGAAGTTGGGTTACAATTTTGTGGCAAAATTCAATTATTTTTTTGAAAACTAATAATGTGAGTGCGTTATAATGCACCCATGTTATGTCTTTTTAAAAGCAAAAAAAAATTGAAAGTGATTCATTTTATGTCAACTGTTCTTCTGCTTAGCCCGCGGCCAAAAACCCTCATTTTCGTGCTTGCGTTCTAAGAGGAGGCATTGTACAAAATTCTTCAATAACGATTGTTTTTTCTTTGCAAGGTTGACACCATGATGACAAAGAGGTGCAAGAGGTAATTATTGTTTGCTATTTGTTTTGAATTTCTTAGTTTTAGGTTGATTTTGTTAGTTTTAGGTTAGATTTGATATATATTTTTTAAAAATTGTAGGAGATGCAAATGATCCTGCAAATCCTCAAAATCCTCAACAAGAAGAGCAGCCAAATCCTCAACAACAAAATCAACCTCCCCCACCAATCACTCAACACCCTCCTAGCACTCAACAAAATTTGAGGATTTTATTAGTAGGTTGAGTGATCCAAATGCTTCAACCACATAAAGAATGACCCTAGCAAATTCATTGAAAGAGATGTTAAAAAATGTAGATTCAATTAGCAAGCAAATAACTAGATGGAAAGATAGGAGGCAAGTGGGTAGGGCATATTATGCAGATAAACTATCATATAAACAAGTAAAGGATTTAAAAATTACTAAAGGTGATTTGTGCTCTTTATTTACTGGACCTAGAACACATCAAAATATTAGCCTCAATGCGAAGAGGTTTCTTATTCATTGGTGCCACCACCAATTGATTAGGAACCATTTTTATGATAGGTGGTACATGGTCTTTGATTACCCATTGTGCAACAATTGTGAAGTCCCCTGGTATTTTCTTAGGAAAATATATAGTGAGTTCACATTGAACCAAATCCCAAATTATTTTGATATGAGGGAGTTCCAAGGGATTGGTGGGGGGTCGGCTTAGGATAGGCCCAGTGCATAACCGGATCCTATGCGGCAAGGGAGATGAGCTCTCGCTAGGCTGCCTCGTGAGTACATTGTTATGGCTATCATCGCGAAGGAGAGTGTAGACGTAGAGACATTACAAACAATTCACACTTTGACCCAGAGTGTCATCCATCATACTAGCCCTATTGTACAACACCACCCAGGGGAGTCTTCAAGTGGTGGCCTTCAAACCCATGTGTGTCAATCTTGCAGGGTGACTTGTTCATATGACCCCACCAACACTCAGGAGGATGCTACACAAGATCCATATGCATCTATGGGGATGGAGAGGGAAGTTGACATTTTGCATGATGTGTATGGAATTGATACTCAAGAAAATTTAGCATGTTCATTAAATTTAATTTATTAAATTTCGATTCTAAAATGGGTGATCCCACAATAGTGGTTTACAATTTTTGGCCAAACTGGACACTGATTTATTTTAAAAATAAATCTTCACATTCCAACACCTATCGCGGTTAAACCGTGAGGAATTTGAGGATGATGCAAACTAGAGTCTTCTCACATTTTTTCTGTAGATTCTAAAAATATTTTTTTCAAAATTTTTGGAATCAGATTGCACTTCTTTTTCCATCTCCCACGAAAATTGGTTTTTTTTTTTAAATAACATTTTTAAAAAGTGACGCACACTGTATAATGCATA
>VDFB02169166.1:170646-198877 GCA_007258455.2 Sequoia sempervirens
GGAGGGAGAGACTTTCAAGAGAGAGAGGGGGGAGTGGGAGAGATAGAGGGTAGGGGGTACAAGGGTTTAGGGTTATAGGGTTAAGGGTTTAAGGGTTAGGGTTTATTTTTTTATTTGCACTGATTTATGTTTTATATATGTGTACAATCATTTTATAATTAGATAATGCTTAATTTTAAAATTTACATAGTTTCCCATGGAACAATTCGATGGAACAAATTATATAAGTTGTATATAAGTGTATATAAGATTCTTGAACTTAATAATTCCATGAAACAAATATAAGTTTTATATAATTGTAATTTAGGAAAAATGATTTTAGAAAACTTCAATATGTTTCAAATAAGGATTGAAAGCATATAGGTGGGTTTACATGCAGCCAAAAAAAGTGAGAGATGATGCTATCAAAGATTCTTGAACTTAAGAATTTTCCATGGAACAAATATGTACATATAATTGTAATTTAGGAAAAATGATTTAAAAAAAAATCACTATGTTTCAAATAAGGATTGAAAGCATATATATGGGTTTACATGCAACCAAAAAAAGTGAGATGATGCTATCAAAGATTCTTTAACTTAAGAATTTTCCATGGAACAAATATGTACAAATAATTGTAATTTACACAAAATGATTTACAACTATGTACAAGTTACTATAAGTTCTCATTTGAACATGTATAGGGTTGCTAGCGAACTTGAAAAACAATGGATATAATCTTAAGTCAAAGATTCCTCGGTTCAAAATTCCACTCTTCAATAACATGTAGAATTTTTTGATGATCATCACTATCTAGTTTCCATTTTCTTGGCCACGTGCATGTGGAACTGCATGAAGATGTAGAGTGGTAGCAATTATTAAGTGACTATATTGATATACCTTGTTATTAGGTTGATAGTCAACAAAATGAATCTCATGCTGAACAAGTTTTACTTGTTTTAGATATGTCCCTTGCACTACAACAAACCTGCATGGTAAACATAAACCTAAGGTAAGACATATGAATGTGTGCAAAATTTTCATGCTCAAGGTTTGTACAATATATATTTAATGTTTATAATGTAATGTGCACATGTGAATACAATGTATATAAAATTTTAAATTCAAACTCACTTGTGGGAAATGACATTCCATCACTTGTTTCAGGTTCTGTTAGCTTATTCCTCTCTTCTGTGCAACACAATTAATAATAGCCAACACCTTTGATGTTTCTAGGCTCTACTATGACTGCAAAAACATCTCCTGTACACCAAATTTACACAAAAAAATTCTAAAAAAATTAAAAATGTCTCTAAAGATCATTAACTAGATATATATAATATTTAAATTATTGAAAACTTACACATGTGTACCTTTTCTAACCAATCTTGAAATATGGTCATAATCAATTAAAATCAAAGGAATGTCTTCAAATATTTCTTCCTCGTTTTCATCATATGTTTCTAAAACAACTAGTGGCACTGTATCTGATTTACCAACATATCCAAGTTCTTGATTGTTGCATGCATAATTAGAGTTTCCCTCAATGCACTCAGTGCAAAAACAAGAGTTATCCCTTGTGTCTAATATTCATCCATGGTGACTATCTAAACTCCTAACACAATGCAAAGATCTTGTTTTTTCTACCCTCTTGCATACATGCATCAATCTTCTATCCACACCTAGATACATATGTACAACAAAAAACTTATGTGAACAAATATGTATATATATATATATATTTTAAATTTAAATAAATTCAAATCTTTGATTTAATGTAATTTATACATACCCGATATCTCCCAAAACACACTATTTGGAATGTGTCAGTTTGTTCTTGAAGATGTGTTGACCACATTTGATGCAAAGTGTTTCTTGCACCATTCAACAACATCATGTGCATTGTCTAGACGATCTTCTAGATAACTCATTTGATGCTTTCTTAAAGCTCATTTGATGCAAGCTCCTGCTCCATCATGCTCACCATTTCCATGCCCACTCTCAAAAAAACTCCAAACATGTGGTATATTTTAGATTTTATGATATCTACAAAGTGCATAGAATGGCCATGAAGATTTGAATTGTGTTGCACATGCATCTGACCATACAAAATGATTTTCAAATTTTACAGCCCTGCTTCTCAAATTCTCAAAAAATATTGTAAAGAAATGTTGGACAAAAAGTGTGTCATGTTCTTTATCATCACTAATATAAAAGTGATATTCTTTCTTAATGGCTTGTTCTTCATTTGTACTCTCAACACCATCCAATTCTGATTGTGCATGTCGATAACACACATGAACCATAATAGTGATCTTCTTTGAAAAGTAATACTCTGATTGAATCTCCTTTTGATGTACAAAGGAGTAATTTTCTGCAAAGTCAACTACTGATAGAACTATTCCACATGGGAAAGTATCTCTCAATGTTTGGAATTGTTGTGCTTGCCACTTAGAAAAAAAGGAATGATGTATGTATGGTCGTATCAATTTTCAAAAACCTTCCATAAATTTTCCAATGGGAATCTCCTCTTCTACATAGTTCAACCTTGTGGATTCTTTCCCAAAAAAAATTTGCAACTTTACATACTTGTACTTGTGTCAGTAAAATATGTGAATAACTAATAAACCACACTTGATCAATGAAACATTACATCAAAGAGAATCCAAATAACAATCTATTAGAAATTGAAACAAATAAACTCTCTAAAACTAATACTTACCTCTTGCAATTTACTGCCTTTGTTAGGTCAGTATCCTCAATTCTTGAAGGAAATTTAGCCAAATTTCCACATGTCTCAAAAATTCCTTTTATGTAGTTTATTTGAGGTCCATTTTCACAATCACATAATATAGACTTTATGAACAAACTTGCATGTTTAGGAGGTGCATTTTGAAATCCACATCTTTCTTCTCTCATCTTTCGAAACACTTGATAGTAGAGATCAAATTCAATATGATAACGACAACAAGAAGTTTCAAAAAACTTGTTTATCTTCACATAATATGGCTTTAACCTTTGAAACATTGTTTGCCCAGTCTTTATATGAGGATATGCATTACAAAAGTTCATATACATCTCAAATTGTGTCATGTCTAGCCAATGTTTGATATAATTTTCATAAATACTAGGTCCAATCCTATGTCTCATAACATCTCTAGTATTTGATGATGGATTAGTCTAAACATGCCAAAAACATGAGACCAAGTTCCTAACAACATCTTCAATCTTGTCAGAATAGGGAGCTCTACACATAATTTCCCAATTTCCTTCTAAACTCTCATCCAAAAACTTTCTCTTTTTCTCATATTTTATCAATGTGGTTCTACTATAACCAATTTCAGTTGAAAGTGCATACATTTTTCTTTTTCTTGCTATATCTTCATGTACAATAGATGTCAATATCACCCTTCTTGTAGTGACCTTATCCAGTGATCGATATCCTTTCCCAATGGAATCTAAACCCTTTTTAACATTTTGAACAATATCCTTTTGTAATCCCATGTGTTTCTTCTTATTTGATGCCGAATGTACACCCAACAATTGTAATGACTCTTTGAGCTCATCGCAAAGAAGTAAACGTGATAATAGTTGGGTTTTTTCAAGTGTATCAAGACGATTGAAATGATGATTGATCATTCCATTTACAGATTTAGTCATTGACCTCTTTCTCTTATTATAAGGCTAGTTGGCATAATATTTTAGTTTCTCCATATCCATTTCAAGTAAATGATCTAAATTTCTATGAGAAATTTGTTTCCTCACCTTCTCAACTAGTTTTATATGATCATCCATACTAATAGGAGGAAGTGATCCCGACCCCTCTCCAAGATGCATTGTTTGAACTTGTGCCTCCTCCCTATCTTCAAGGACCATGCATTCTTGAGTGGATTCATTTGATCCAATGTCTAGATTTGGCTCGACTTGAGCATGAAAACTTCATACTTGTTGATCCCTTCCTACATGTCACAAAATATTTTTCAAAAAAAAGTGAGAGATGATGTTATATAAGTGAAGTTTATGTATGCAAGCAAACAAACTCAAATAAAACATGATGCTATAAGTGAGAGAAGTTTTTGTGCTAGTTTTATATGCTCATCCATACCAGTAGAAGGAAGTGATCTTGACCCTCTCCAACAAGCATTGTTTGAACTTGGGTCTCCTCGCTAACTTCAAGGTCCATGTGTTCTTCAATGGATTTTTTTGATCCAATATCTAGATTTGGCTCAACTCCAGGTTGAGAAATGCCTACAGCATAAAACATAAAAATAATTTGAGAACATTAAGTGATACAAATAAAATAATTATTCCTTGGCACCATATAGCTTGAGTTTTGATGTATACATGTGTTATTCTCTAGAAAACCTCACATTGCATTGGCTTTAAGTATAATTTGAGTTCTAATTTTCAAATAATTCTAGAGCTTAGAATTGGGAATTTATTAAAATATTTAAAAAATATATTTTTAAAGGAGCTATTGATCATTAGATTAAATTCAATGGGATTTTAGAAAAATATTAAGCTAATTAGATGTTGCAATGTAGATTGGATAGGGGATATTAAATTCAACGTTAGAATGCTACTTCATTGTATATGAAGGTGTAGTTTCATGAATAATTAAGAAAAATTAATGGTTTCTTTCAAAGTGCAAAGTTAGAATATATAGGAATTTGCAAAGAAATAAAATAATTAATGTGGTTGAAAAAATTATGAAAATCAAAGTGGCATAGTGAGGGACACAAAATTTAAGGTTTCATTGGAGAACTAAGCATGTATTGAAGTACACTATCATTTTCTTCATGAACAAAGTAAAGAGAAAATTGTGTAGATGCAATACTCAACAATGATAATGTGATTACAAAAAAATTAAACAAAGGTATTGGTAAAAGATAAGTGTAAGGTTTGTAGGGAAGGATTTAATGTACAATATTTTAGTTTAAGAGTACATTTTAAGTTGGGGTATTGTAAGTTGAAAAATGGTCACACATTAAAAATTTCTAATTTTAATAAGAAAGCTGATGCAAAATGTATGCACATACAATTTTAAACACACACTTGAGAGTGAGAGAGAGAAGAAACAAGCATATACCTTGTTTCTTTCTATGATAATTTTCCAAGTTTTGTTCATGCCTCTTATGTTCTTCTTTTGACAATTTTCGTTGAGACACATTTTTTCTTTTTCTTTGTTGTCCCATTTTCTTCTTCAACTTAAAGATGACTCAAAACAAGTCCTCTACCAACTTAGTTAAATTATCCTCCAAATTTTTCCTTGATTGATAAAAATGAAAAATTGTCGAGCTCCAATATTTTCCTCCTTGATAAATGTGCAAAAAGTTCTTCTCCAAAATCTACACTCCAAGTGATATAAATGACAATTAATCTTGCAATTTGATATCCAGAATAATGAAAAATAAGCTTCTATTTATATGTATATCCAGGATGGGAAAAAAATTATTCTAGTGTACATGGAATAACCAGATCCTAGTTTAAATGAATCAAGTAGTAAACAAACAAGTTATTTCATTTAGGAGTTTGTTGTTATTTAATTCATAGGTATGCACAACATATCTAGTAATTTTAGAATTTTTTTAAAGTGTCAAAAATGTATATTAGAGGTATAATTTGAATTGAATTTTCTTAATTATTTTTGAATTGAATTTCAAGTTACTTGTCAAAAATGTATAATAGAGGTATAATTTGAATTAAATTTTCTTCATAATATTTGAATTGAACTTCAAGTTACTTGTCAAAAATGTATAATAGAGGTATAATTTGAATTGAATTTTCTTAATTATATTTGAATTGAATTTCAAGTTACTTGTCAAAAATATTAAATCTTGTTCTCAACTGAATGGTTCATGTTGCTTAAGTCATTTAAAGCAAAATATTTATTGTGGTCAACATGAATGAACTTAATTATAAAGTGGGATTGATTTCCCTAAAATTCTACTAGAAATCAAATGTATATTGAATATAAGGACATGTAAGTTGTAAGAGATCATAAAATAAGAAAACATGTATGTATATTGAGTATTTAAAGCAAATGCATACATATATTATGCATAAACATGTTTAAACCATAAGCAAACACATGCACATACATGTAAAGGGATTCAATACATATAAACATAACACATATTATAAGCAAAGAGGCAAATGTATGTATATATCATATAAGAAAATATGTGTACATATCATATAAGCAAAATGTAAATTAAAGATCATCAAATGTTGAATACTAAAGATCAAAAAATAAGCAAATGTATGCATATCATATAAGAAAATGTAAGTTAGAGAACATCAAATCTCAAATACTAAAGATCATCATGTATAAGCAAATGCATGTGGTAAAGATCAAAAATCTAGTGTACATGGCCTAATATGAATGTCTACTCCTAGTCAAATGGCCATCTGAATGAGAATGGTCATGCTCCAATGGATGTGCTAAGCCTTGCAAATAAAATTGTGTACATGATGTGTTAAACACATATAATTTATAGTAAATAAATTTTATGAATGTTATTAATAAATGAACTTATATTTTTAAATATCAATCTAGATCTATGCATACATAAATATTGCATGTACATATACACATGTGATTATATAAAAATGAAAAGCTCACATTTACACTGGTAGTAGATTCATCCACAGAGTCACATCAATCATGCACACGATCTAGACCAAGGCTAGGAGTGATATGAGGTATGTCCACCTGTAACAATATATACACATATATATATATATATCAACTTACATGAATATCTAGTTAAAAAAAATAAAAATAATGAAAAAATAATTGAAACATGCACATGCACACATACATGAATATCATCTGATATTGGATGACCTAAGTCCTCTGAAACAGTTGCCTCCACCATATCCACCAAACGATCAAGCGACGAATCAACATCTACATCCATCTGATCTATCCCATGTCGTGCCATAAATGATGAATGTAGAGGACTATGAAGGTGAGATGGCATCAACAATGATGAACTAGAACCAATCAACATATCAGTAAAACCCATAGTCTATGCAGCTGCCGAATGAACTGTAGGTAGATCCTAATGTGCACTAGTACTCGGCTGAGAGTGATGGGATCCTAGGACTAAACGGCCTCTATGTCTCAAATGATATCTAACACTCTCTATACCGATCCCATTGTCTGATGTAATGTTGGCATATGCCTCCAACAGGTCCTCAGCCAAACAATGCAGAGTCATGCATGGCATATCTCCTATAAGTGCATCAAGCTGTGTAGGAGTAGGGATGTAGGCCACTATAAAAGGATACATGGTGGTCCACTGTACTGAAAATGGCATGGATCAAGAATGTCTGGACATCAAATACTAACCTACATGATCATCAGATATCCTAGTGGTGGCAGCCGCAATCTCACCTACAGTGTCAATTGCTTCCTTTTGGGAAGAAACGACAACCTCATCTGCTATGGGGGCTAGAGCTGGGGTGAGAGCAGGAGGCGGCCTCTCACCAACCAATACCCTAAACACTAGGGGTGGTCTATCTACTCGATGATAGGTGGGCCTATCAACAATCCTGCCACGCCCCTGACCAACATATGGTGGAATGTCCAGGTAGTTAACTTTGAGGCCCAAATGGACCTCAACATACAATTGCTGAACAAAATACAATGGAGTCTGGTCATTGTTTAGGTATAGACCATGTGCTGCGAGAAATCATGGGTAGATCAATGAGGCCATGGCTTGATCGACACATCTAGTGACCTAGTATCCCCTAACCTTACACATGTTTTGATAAAATGGAAAACAAGTGGTTTTTATCATTTCTTTGGTGACACTATCCTATATTTGTTTAAGGGGAACGTCACCATGTACTTCTTCCCTCATGCAGGAAAGAATAGTAGTCACTCTATCTGAGGAATATGCACTATTCCTCTCAAGTTCATCTTTTATTTTTTCTAGACTATGCAATATTAACATGCATGGTTCACTATATACCCCCGGGTTTGCACCCTATGCTAATGAATCTCTCAATTTTTTAATCTCATTACTAGTATTTGCAAACAAAGAATCTAGCGCAGGTGGAACATGATCTGCATTTTCCATGTTATACATATATATAGAGTACACCTAAAAGAGCAATGAGACTTTGGTAAATAATATATCTAGATAAAGGGAATAAAAATCTAAAATAGTTGAAATAATTCATCTACTCATCAATAATATTTTCATACCATTAACAATTTAAAAAGAATTGAAAGGAAACTATAATCTATAGCATAGCATCCTTAAATGGTTCAAATTTTCAATGGAACGATGAAAGAAAGAATAAGAATACAAAGATTGGTATAAAATTATTTGAAAATAATTGGGGATAAAAATATATAATCTAATAGTTGTTAACATAAATGAACTTCAAAATAGGATTATGTAATTGAAAAAAAAGTTTTATTGCCTTCATTGAACCTAAATTTATCTAGTTAAGATATGTTTAAAATTAAGAATTCACACTAGAATATCCCATAAGAATTTCATAAAGAGGATGAATTTAATGGAAGATAATATAAAATCCTCCATATGAGGATGAATTTTATCATTACAATATGAGTGAAACATCTCAATTATATGGCCAAGAACATAAAAAAACTATAGATTGGAAAGCAAAATAATCAGACATTTATCATATTTTTATATGTATAAAGTTTAGATACCATCAAACTATTTAAACTTATAAATTGCATAAAGCTATACATTGAATCGTTAAAACTAATTTATTAAGAATAAAATCTAATAAAGTTTGACTTCATATTGCATGTACTTGTTATAAATATCTCACTAATCCAACCATACATTTTATATATGTTAAAAAATATATAATTATTATGCCCATAATTTTTCACTATATCTTGACGCACGAATCTCCTTCAACTAGATCAATTAAAAATTATTTGTAATGTTGGAGGAAAATGGATTTAATATCATTAGAGTTGTCATGGAACTACCTCTCTTGATCAACGATAGATGTTATCCACTCTCGAGAATGTAAATATGTTTGAGATAACTAAAAAGTAATTTGTATCCCTTATATCCTTTCATCTAATGAAACCTATCTCTTAATTGAGATCCTCTACCACAATTAAGTTCAAATATTCTAAGTTTTATTTCAACCAAAGCAACCACTCATTGTAGAAAAGTTATAAGTAAACTTGCTAAAGCCAAAACAATTTTTTTTTCTATTTGGATCCATATTTTTTTTCCATTCTAGATCTCTTTCTAGCCATATTCTTATTGTAAGATCATAGTAAGGTAGTGCAATATATTTAATCACATCATTCCACAATTGTATCCACTTACCATTTTGATGAGGTCTAGGAACATCAACCAAAGGGATATTAGGGAAGCAAGGTGATCAATTTTATTCTGGTGGAAAGTGTTGAGCTTGAAGGATAGATTATTAGGTATGCGGAATAAGAAGTTTGAAAAGTTTAAAGAATTGGGAGGTGATATGTGAGATTGGTTTAATAGAATCTACTTAAATAAGGGTGTTTTGTGGAGAGGGGACAATGGAAAGAGAAATAACTAAGTTTTAATCTATCAATACAACTAAGTTTCCCTTAGTTCACCATCTCTTTAGTTGGTCCAAGTGAACTAGTGATCAATATAAGAATATCTTTTGTCTAAAATGGGATCTAAACCCCTCATGGTATTTCTAGTTAGGATGTAGGAATTCAATTACTTTTTAGAGAGTTTATGAGAACTAAGACAACTTGTATCTTGGTTTTTTCCACCATATCATATTCATCTACTTGTAGCCATTTAGTCATAGGGAGGGCATAAAAATCCATTCCCACAATTTAACTTGAGATGAGGAGTCATTAGGCATGTACAATAAAGAAAGAATGAATAGGTGTTCCTTGGATTAGTAACTGTAAGCACTAAGCACAATTTTTGTTGGGATCCACTCCTCAATAGATGATAAACTTAGCCAATTATTGGGAAAGGTGGGTCAACCTTGCATCCTAATAATTTGATTTATTATTTTTTCCTCATATTAGGAAATGAGGCATCTCACTTTGTGTTGGTAGTTATTTGTCATTTGTTGAATGCTTCAAAGGAGGCGTCCAAGATGTTCTAAATGCATATAATATTATTATAGCTTTATAAGATGAAACCATCTTATGACATATTCGTATGACATTTATGAACATGACTATAGAATATTTACAGTAAAGTATTGACCAACATTATGAAAAATCATAAGAGTTTTTTTAAGAAATAGCAACTGTGTCAAAGAAAAAGATGTGGACATTTACAAGAACTTTTTTTTTAAGTAAAAGTGAGAGACCACTTATAATTTTATTTATATATAATATTTTACATATAGCTGGTTCAGGCGGACATACTGTGGGAAAGAACCAACAAGAAAAACCCCCAGTTGTAGTCCGAGTAACAAATTTTACAAAATATCAAAAAGACTAGTGAGGTCCTAGTACAAATGACCAATTGTCTAATTACAATGTTACAAAAGCACATTAGTTGAATACATCAGTGCATATGCACATTCTGTTATGCACCTAAAATACCCAAAAGAAGAGATCATACTAGATATACCCGTGACCTGAATACATAACGCAGTGGAGATTACAAAACCTTACTAAACATAAGATTGATAAGCTAGGAAACCACTTTCAAAAAGATGCAGATTTTCCACCAACATGCTAAAATCCATTAACCGTGCTTTCTTTTGTTTCCACTCGTTTACCTTTGTGTTGGCGATCATGCTCAAATGAAGGTTTTGATTTGTTTTAATATTAGGCACATAACGATAACATAATTTATTTTTGGATGAAGATCATGGAAGTTGCAAATCATGAATGCAAACATGACTTCTCAAGAAAGAAATGGCATGATATTTTCTTTTTAAATCATCAATCTCCTCCATGGAAATGGTAGATTTGTATCTGTTTAGAACTTGGTAGAGATGTGAAGAAGTGTCATGCATTGTGGATAATAACATGCCTTGGAATATGTGAACATAGGTCTCTTCTTATGAAACAAAACCTTATTTGAATAATTAACATTAGAAATTAATACAGTTTGGCGAGCATATTGTATAATCACACTAGAAACCAACAATGGAAGATTGAGAGTCTCAACTAAGAATTCCACCAAGTATAGATAACATTCATACTAGAAGCCAACAACAAAAGACCAAATTTCATAAATAAAGTTCATGTGTTATATATCATGCCTTTGAGGGGTCCACAAGTACCATGAGCCTTTTGAAATCCTTTTCCATCTAAATGCATCCATTCCAAGACCATTGGGAGGTGGGTATACAATATGAACCAAGTATTAATTTCTAATGTTAATTATTGAAAGAATGTATATAAATTATTCAAGCATCTTAATTCTCATATACAGAGTTACATCTTTGTCAATTTCTCTGGATGTATGAGTTCCATATATTTGTAAAATTTTCTTAATATAAAAACATATTTTATTTCATTAAAATTAACCTCTCTATTCCATGTTACAAAGGATGCTCTTATTTTAAATTATAAGTATATAATTCAAAATTAATTAGTAATTTTCAAGATAGAGTACACACAATTTCTTTAGTTAAAATAAAATAATATTCTTATTTCCATGTGAGAGTTGTGTAGAATGGTAGTTTGATGTCTCAAAAATATTTCTTTCATATATACTAAATTTTTATCATTGTACATTATGAGTCTCAATTATATATCCAAGCACATCAAAAATTTATAAAGTGGAAAGAAAAATAATCACACATTTATCATATTTTTGTAAGGTGTTCGAAAAGACTAAAAGTTTCCCTAGAAAGAATTAATTAAGGAATTAAAAAAATGGAAAGTGTCTACCTCATTGTATGTTGACCTTTACCATATAAAAAGATCATGGAAATGCTAAATGAGTTGATATAAGAATTTTTAAGAATGAAAGCACAAAATTCATAACACTGTAATCCTAAAAGCAACAAGAAAGGCAATGAATAAAATCTTCCTAGTTATTTTGAAAGAAACTTTAAAAGGTTCTAAATCCTCTTCACACCCCTTTCTAAATGAAGATAAAATAAATAAGTTACCAAATATTTCTTAGAGTTTAAGGTGGTGATTTTAATATGATTTGAGAATAAATAAGATAAATTAGATGAAATCAAGTTCTTTTGTAAAGGTGATGAATTTTGGGGGAATAAAATGAAAATAATTTTGAACCTAGACTTATTAAATAGCAATAAGATAGATTTTAAAGGGACTTTATTTAAAATATGTAATAGTTAGATATGTACTAATACATTATATTCTCTATTAGATAGTTATTTCTTCCATAAACATTTCATACAATCTTATAATTTATTAGTAATAGTGATGTGTGCATCCCTAGACACTCTTTGATAACCACACTATTAATGTTTCTATTTTTACTAGAGGATACTCTAATTGAAAAGCATGTATACCATTAAGGATAAAATTTAGACTTTAATTTGAAAGAAAATGTCAAATATTTAGAATAAAAATGGTGGGGATGGAATACAAGCTTCAAGAATCTCCTTGTAATAATTAATTGCAATAATAAATGATTAAAACTAAACACGAATGGATATGTCACCAATAATTTTTAGATAAAATTACTAAAATTAGAGCCAAGATATCTTAGTTCAAGTATCATGATAAAGGTATCAAATTCTTATTCAATGTAAACATAGCTGAGTTTGATAGATAAAAAGTTGGCCCCATTAATACTAGGGGAGCATTGTCTAATGAGATTAAGTTGACACTATATTCAATTTTTAGAAGTTAGAACCCTAACATTTATATGAGGCTTGTAAAATAGAACCTTATTAGGAAGAGTAGGAGAGGAGAAATGAACCCATAATAATTATACTTATACAAATAAAAAATAATAATAATGTTTAACCATTTCAAAATGTTAAATTTGATTCACTAATATGGTGATAAATAGCTAATTTGTACAAGGAGGTGCAATTTATAGGGAAATGAAGACTACATAAGAGGAGAATTTATAACATAGTAGCTTGGTTGTAGTTGTTTCTTGAGCATTAACTATTTTCTCTTTTTTCTTTTGTTGTTGAATATTTTATTTGACCTCTTAAAACTTATCAATGGTACTTGATCTTCATAATGATTATTTTCTTCTTTTTCAATTATTATCATCTTAGAAGGAATACCATTTCAATTTAGAGAAAGGAGAAATGTATTTTTCTTTTAAAGTATTTAAAATATTATATTTATTTGATGGTTCCTTCTTAACCTCTTCCACTCCTTGGAAAAAATTATCCAACCACTTGAATCTCCTTATATTAATCAATTTACTTCTATGATTTATGTATGTGTTTTTAGTGATTAACTTTTTATCCTTTCAATTTATTCATGATATACTTTAATATAGTTATAACAAGTATATAATAGTTTTTCATAATTGGATATGCCTTAAGAAACTCTTTAAACATGAAATTATTTGATGAGGGATGATATAATTAAGGTTATTCTTTCTTACTTACCTCATGCTCATCCATATTTTTTGTTCAGAAATATCTTAAATCAAATTGGATTTTGCAAAGAGGATAGCTATATTTTAAATATTCACTCTTAGTCAAAGTCATTTATTTCTTTGTACAAATTTAAAATTTATTTATGTAATTTAATTTTTAATAGTTTTAACATAGATATATGAAGAATACATACATACAGATATATATATATATATATATAGTAAAGTGGACATAATTTTATATTTTCCTAATAAGTATAATGCCTATTTCTCCTCAATGGGTTAAGATGACTCTTAATAACATAGTTAGCTCATGCAAATGTAATAGTGTAAAATATGGTCATGAAGGTGCATTTAAAAATGATTTTTCCCCTATATGGGGGAGATAATGTGGTGAGGAGCATATATATGTAGTAGGTGAGGATCATAAACAATGAATCCCTATCCAAGTGATGAAGTAACATAGATCTAATTGGATTGATAATTATCATGTCATAATCAATTATGAGGGACCATGTTGACAAATAATCATGTAAGTGTAAATAGATAATGATGTGATTGTGAAGGTATATGTAAATCTAATTGTCCCTAGATGGAAAGGATAACACAATAAATATCATTAGGTGAAATGGGTATAAGAAAGGTAATATGTGATGAGTAAGCACCATTTCCCACATACAATAGGATCACCAATAGTATAATTTAAAATGCATGATATTATCTGGTTATTTCATATATTTTCAATTGGGAGTGAAAAAACCAAATGCACAAGTGTTGAACTAGGGAATAATGGTAAAAGGACTAATCCAATTGGGTCAAAATTTACCAAAAAAATTACTTCTATGAAATTTGGATTATATTTAGATTTATATGAAGGATGAGTTCCCCTCATGGTAAAGCTCATTGGACAACACCATTTTTATTTTTTCATTAATTATCTTTGGTATATGTACATAGATCAAGTATAATGAGTTTACTTATTGTTTATCCAAGGTCTCAAACTCTTGTAATTGGTGTTCTTGATATGTGTAATCATCAATGCTATCACTAAGGGAGATACATAATGATAGAATCTTAAGCTCAAGAGGCATTATGGCCTCCATTTCATAAACTAAAGAGTAAGCCTAATGGGAGTTTGTATTCTAGTACAATATTCCCATAATGTTGGGACAAGCTATGTGTGCATATTAGTACCATTTTTGTCAATTAGCTTTTGTAATATTTATTTAATAGTCTTGTACTAGAAAATTTAATAATACCTTCATTCCTTCTAATCCTAATAGAACTATTTTATTATACATTTCATTCAAACAATCTAGTTTCTTTCCTCTAAATTTATTCTTTGATTCATACATTTAGTTCACCAACCATTTTTGGAGTAATGTCATAAGACTCAAAGGAAAAATATGAAGAATTTTATCCAAGTTTCCATTGTATGCACCCTAAACTTTATACCATGAACTGTTTAATGAACTGTTTGATATAATGCCTCAAATAAAGTTCCAATAGTCTTTTTGACAAAGTATGATATAAATAGCATTTTTGATATAATGCCTCAAATAAATTTGTTAATAAACTATTTTATATAGGATGCATACAATGGAAACACTATTTCTATCATACTCCATCAAAAATTACCATGAATTGTTTGATATAATGCCTCAAATAAATTTGTTAATGAATTGTTTGATATAGGATGCATACAATGGAAACACTATTTCTATCATACTCCATCAAAAATTACCATGAACTGTTTGATATAATGCCTCAAATAAATTGGAGGTGCCTTGGTAGAAATTTATGCAAAATGTGGAAGCATAGACAGGGCATGTTAATTTTTTGACAGAGTAGAAATGTATCATCAAAATAATGTATGTTCAAAATACTTTAGAAACTCTCAAACAAATGCAATTTCTATTCAACAAATTTGCAAAATTCACATTTCGGGTTTCAAAATTCAACAAACAAATGCATTTTCAACTTTACGAAATTCGAATTTCACAAACCTGGTGCTCGATATGCAATCTGGGTTGATGAAATTTTGAAAGATGAAGTTGAATTTGCATTTTCCGGAGAGAATGAAGTCGTCGTCATTTATAGATCACATTCGGTTCGCCGCACGCATGTATGCACAGGGAAAGCAATGATAGAAGGCAAAAATGACAATGACATTCATGTTTTTTTTTTTTAAGGGGTTTGGTTGAACCCCTTAAAATATTATTTATTTTTTTAGGGTTTGGGGGTTCAGTTGAACCAATGGTTCAGCCGAACATATAATGTGGTTTGGCCGAACCATTGAGTTCGACCGAACCTGTCAACTATGGAAAAAGGGAAAAAAAAAAATTCCTTCCTCATCTCAATTGTAAACCACTATTGTGGTCTAACCCAAATGCAATATTAACTAATTTAGTTTTATGATTTTAATAAAATTGCAGGGTCACAATGTTGAGACTGGATACACCGGACCTCCAACTACTTATTTCTACAGTACACCTGTCAGTGGGATATGTAACTAGTAAACAATTATAAATTTATTACATGCTAATAGAATTATTCTACGAATGTTATTTTATTATGTGATTTTGGATGTTGAACAGGGTAATATTGGAGGTTTCAAGGGAACACCTCCTAGTGCCAGTGGATTTACTCAAACCTACATGCAAGTAATACAATAAAGAGAACTTAACTATGAATTCTACTTAACACATTTGTGTAGTTTATATTCATATGGCTGGTTACGTTGCATTGCACATAATTCAAACTCAAAGCATTACTTCACATTCCATAACTAATAACTAGATGTTGATAGATGAAAAAATTTCAACTACAATATAGTTGTTTAGAAAGTCAACATAAGCAACACGATGCAATTACTTCACATGGAGGCATGTGCTTGCAAAGGTGCACCAACACGACAAACTATGGATTCTTGGAAAAAATCTATGAAACCATAATAATAAGAAATAGCATAGACAAGGCATTTAGTAGTTTGAAAAAATGCCTCGAAGAAATGTAGTTTCATGGTGATGGAATTCCATTCCATCACCACATGAGACCACATTTCTTCGAGGAATTTCTTCAAACTGCTCACCACCTTTTCTATGATACCACATTTTTCATACATGTTCTCCAAAGCATTTTATCAAACTACTCACTTCCTTGTTGCTATCGATAAAAGCCTAAAATAGGTGCTTTCCAACAAACTATATGGATGCTTGGAAAAATATCTATCAAAGCATAATAGTAAGCAATAATACCATAGAGAAGGAAATGAACGTTTTAAAAAAATGTCTAGAAGAAATGTTGTCTTATGATGATGGAATGCCATGATGTGCATTTTTTTGTAATGGCATTCCATCACCATGAGACCCCATTTCTTTTGAGGCATTTTTTCAAATAGTTTGTTGCCTTCTCTATTCCACCATAGTTATTGTACATGTCTACAAAAGCATTTAATCAAATGGTTCATTGGCTTGCTTCTATGGGTAAAATCCTAAAAACGTGTCCTTTCAAACAAGATATGGATAGGGAAAATAGTAAGCATGATAATCATAAATATATAGTTTAATACTTGTACTCAAAATTTTGTTCATTAGATCTCATACATTATAAGTCATTGCGTGGATTGCTATTGTAACTTTTTTGTGATCAAATAATTTGTTGTTTTATTTTCAGATGTTGGTGATGGAAACACCTCCAAATATTATGAGGGCAATGGATATCGACGTTTCATCCGCTATACAATCCTCGATGGATCTGATAGGGGAAGTATGAGGAAAATTACTAAATTTCAATTTAAATTTGTTGTTATAGATGTTAGTTCTAGTGAAAAATCAAACCATTATTGATTCATAGTTTAATTCCTATTTGGATGGTTTATACAGGGCTTGGGCACACCTCAGCATCGACATGCAAATATTTCTACCAAGGAGAGTGATTGTGAGATGGCCATAAATGATTACTTTGTTAAATATATCATTTTTTATAATGTAATTTCTATTTATTAATGTCTTTACTTCTTATTGTAATAGTTAAAACTTCACCAAGAACTTAATAGTAAGAGGAGCAGTAGGAGCACTCCTCAAACACAACAGAAATGAGTGATAGAAGTATCGCCATCGGATTGACAAACAAAAGGAAATAATTTATTTCCAGAGCATGGAGAGAAATGAATTTTGATTCCATAGCCCTTTGTTGTATGCCTACATGGAAATTTTGTACATATTTTGTATTGAATACTTTTGACATTGTATGCCTATATGGCATTCTTGTAAACCTATATGGCTATTTTGTAACTATATTTTATAGTTATATCGACATATATTGATGTATGCGTACATGGCTATTTGGTTAATACAAATATTTTTTTATTGATGGTGTCCATATTTGCATTATAAATTCATGGTTCAATAGATATGAGTTACGTGTATTTAAGTGTATACTTTACAACTTACGTGTATACTTTTTGACTCATGTGTGTTCCAATGTATACTTTGTGACTTACACATTTTCATGCGTATACCTTGAATTCATGCATATACTTTGTATTAAGTTGTGTATACTATGTATTTGCATGTATACTTCAAGGCTTATGTGTTTGTGACTACTTGTGCTTCCCTTATTCACATGTACATGCTTGACTTATTCACATGTATACTTATTAATTGGTTAGCCCTAGCATTGATCATTACTGTCCTTCATGGTTTGTCTTGAATAATTTAATTGATTGATGGTAAACAACTTTATCTAAAAGAAAAAAACATGTTTTCAATTTGTATTCCATGAAATGATTGATAAAAATATTCTAATATATTTAAGCCTTTGACTAGAACAACTAAATTAAGTAAAGGATACATAATCTTCATGTAAAACTTGCAAAACATAATATTAAGAGTAGATGAAGTAGTCAACTTCTTGACACATTATCTGTGTTAACGGGTTCTTCTATTTTAGCCTTGGTTCTAGTCTTGGTTCACTCAGGTGGTGTGAGTCCTGGTTTGGTTCACTTGTGGGTTTGACCAGGGTCCTTCATTTTTGGGTTTGGTTCACCCAAGTAGAACCCAAGAGAACTCGGACAAAATCCATATAGAACCCAAACAAACCAAGATAGAACCCACATGCCTAAGCATCTAAAAAAAGTGTTTTTTTGAACATTTTTTAAATTTTTTATGGAGTTTTACTGTTACCCACACCCAAGGGAACCCTAAAAGTGATGGGGTTTGCCACAATAGTGGTTTACACTTTCTAGGAGATCTTAATTTTTGCTAAAATCACATATTTTAAGAAAATATAGTGATTTAAGCCTTGAAAAGTTCCATTTAAAGGATTCCAATTGAAGAGGGTTTGATCAAACCACCTTAGACCAAGCCCCCTTGGATAGAACTTCGCTAGTTTTAAACCATACCTATAACAAAGTCTGCTTTACACCTATCAAAATGCTGATAAAAAACCACATTTGATTTACCTTTTGGTAGATCAAATGAATTTGTTTTAAACTTTTTTTTTGTAAGTATGTAGTCCTTATTATAAGCTTCCAAAAAATTATAATTTTAATTAAATTTAATTTGACTATTATATTTATTTTTATTTCTTGTGAATGTTGGTTTTTCACCAAAAATCAAGCTCTTAGTTCTGCACATATGGAAAAATAGTAGATTATGAAAAAATAAAATTGAAAAAAATGAGTGCACCAGATATTGAATTCCTTGATCCAACAAAAAACAATTGAATTTCGATACATACAAAAAAAGTTACGCATTATATGGTCGTGATATGTCTGAATTGTAACTAATTTGACTTCAAAACTACTTGATTAAAGAAAAATACTCAATAAAAACTATCTAACCAAGTGGAAGCACTAGATATTGGATTTACAAATCTAAATTTAAAATAATTATAACTTTATCCTTCATGGAAAAAAAGTTATGCGTTATACTGTGAGTATCACTTTTTAAAAATGTTGTTTTATGAAAAAAACTAGTTTTCGAGGGAGATGGAAAAAGAAGTGCAATCTAATTCAAAAAATTTTGAAAAAAATAGATTTAGAATCTATATAAAAATTTTCACAAAAATCTAGTTTGCATCATCTTCAAATTCCTCACGGTTTAGTCGCTATAGGTTCTCGAAAGTGAAGATTTAGTTAAAAAAAATTATTTTAGTGTCCAGTTTGGCCAAAAATTGTAAACCACTATTGTGGGATCACCCAATGTCTAAATCACTTCAAACACCTTAACTACCTCATTCTTATTCATTTGTTTTTCAAACAAGCATTTTCATTCCAAGAGGTTGAGCTTTCATTTTTGCTTGCTAGATTGAAAGCGGATTGTGACACAACTTTCTTTTTTCAAAAATTGTTCTACATCATTGAATTGAGAATTTATCACACATCTATAGAGAAACAGAGGAATACTACGAAGTAAAACACATTACAATTTTGTTCTCACTGACTTGATGTACTCTCCAACATCTCTCTTCTCTCATGCAAAGAGTTAGAACTGCTTGGCCATGCCTTTACATCATTCAAAAAAAAATTATCTTTTTGACAATGCCAAAAGCATGGTTGCATATAGATTAGGAAAAAGACTTTTCCTTTTAGATTATCAATGCATGGAAGTTTCAAAAAGAATCCTTCATATTACAAAAATATATGTCTTTATACACTTCAATTGTGCAGTCACCCTTTGGTTCTTTGAAAGAAAAATCTACCTATGCCATTGTTACACTAGGTAAACCAAATTTTGTATGTTGGAGCTATATTAAGCTACCACTCTAAAGACCAATGTAACAATGATACAAAATAATGTTTGAGACTGCAAGAAGACATCAAAATGGCTAGTGTACTTAAAAAATTATTATGATTTATGAATAATGTTGATAACTCTACTTAGTTGGCTTCTTTTTTTCAAAATCATACAAATTGAACCCTAGCATCAATAGACTTTGTATATCAAGCTACCTCAATTAGAGTTTCAACGATGAATATTTATCATGCATGTTTTATGACATTCAAGTTTATGGTGATTTTGTTGTTTATATGATGAGATGTGATGCTCTAATCCTAATTCATGCTCTAATCCTAATTCATGCTTCTAGTCTACACACACACACACACACATATTGTTTTTACATGTTTTTTCTACCGACGAACCCAAAACGAACCGAACCCCCCTCCAAAAAAATTTGGCCAAACTAGTGAACCGAACCCTTGAGCCTGAACCCAAACCTCAAAACATATTCCAATACTCTTCATTTTTCCTGCACAAACTTAATTGACCACCAAATTATGTTTCCCCTTGACTTTACCCACTTTTACTCCCTCAAACCTCTTCTAGCCTTCCTTTTAAGGGGCGTCAATTCTGAATTTTCAACAAGGGCAGCATTAGTAATCTCTTGCAATGCCTTTCCTAATTCTATTTTCTTATTCCTACTCCCTATCCTGCTTACATCATGCCTATATCACCGATACACAACTTGAACAATAGGTGGAATGGCCTATTTCAACATACTACACTCAATCGCTTAAGGGATTGATCTGATTGAATGTAGCTCGAGGTGATTCTGTGTGTTTGGGTGTGAAAGAGGACCATGCCTAGAATAAACATACCTATTTGGACGTGTTGGAACAATATTTTTGGTCACACGAGTTGTAGAATGAAATTTGTACAACTTTGCAACTTTCCACTACTTGCATTTGACACTTTTTCCATCACCTAAAAACTGGACACCACAGGAAAACCACTCTGAGGTAACAAAAATTGAGAGATATTATTGTAGAGGGGCCCAACATGATCCAATAGGATTAGATGAGAAGTTTGTAAGCGTCACGGTGTCCGAGTAACATCATGCTGAAGTTTGCAACCATTTTGCACTTTGGACCCTTAAGGGATCAATTTGGTTGAACATAGCTTGGAGCGATTCCGCATGTTTTGGTGTGAAAGCAGACCATTCCTAGCATAAACATACCTATTCAAATACATTGGAACATTCCGTTTGGTCACACAAGTTGCACCACCATGCAATTTTCCACTACTTACATTTGACACTTTTTCCATCAACTAAAACTAGACACCATGGGAAAACCACTTTGAAGTAACAAAAACTAAGAGGGGTTATTGTAGAGGGTCCCAATGAAATCCCATAGGATCAGACAAGAAGTTTATAAGCATCACGGTGTCTGAGTAACATCATGCTGAAGTTTGCATCCATTTTGTACTTTGAACCCTCAAGGGATTGATCCGGTTGAATGTAGCTCATAGTGATTCCATGTGTTTGGGTGTAAAAGAGGGCCATGCCTAGCATAAAAATACCTATTTAGATGCATTGGAACAGTTTGTTTGGTCATACAAGTTGTAGAATGAAAGTTACACCACTTTGCAACTTTCCACTGCTTGCATTTGACACTTTTTCCATCAATTGAAAACTGGACACCACAGGAAAACTGACAGAGGTTATTGTAGAGGGGTCCAACATGATCCCATAGGATTAGATGAGAAGTTTCTAAGTATCATGGTGTATGATTAACATCATGCTAAAATTTGTAGCCATTTTGCACTTTAGACCCTTAAGGGATCAATTTGGTTGAACATAGCTCAAAGCGATTCCACATGTTTGGGTGCGAAAGAGGACCATTCCTGGCACAAAACATACCTATCCAGATGTGTTGGAACAGTCTGTTTGGTCATACAAGTTGCAAAATGAAAGTTGCACCACTTTGCAACTTTCCACTGCTTGCATTTGACACTTTTTCCATCAACTAAAAACTGGACACCACAGGAAAGCCTCTCCGAGGTAAAAAAAAAAATAGAGAGAGGTTATTGTAGAGGGGCCCAACATGATCCCATAGGATTATATGAGAAGTTTCTAAACATCACAGTGTCTGAGTAACATCATGTTGAAGTTTGCAACTATTTTTCACTTTGGACCGTTAAGGGATTGATCCAGTTGAACATAGCTCAGAGCAATTCCATATGTTTGGGTGCAAAAGAGGACCATGTCTAGCATAAACATACCTATTCAAATGTGTTGGAATAGTCTGTTTGGTCACACGAGTTGTAAAACGAAAGTTGAACCACTTTACAACATTCCACTACTTGCATTTGACACTCAACCAATGCTAAACACTCTTATGTGGGTACCTTCTCAGCTACATTCCAATAACAACAACTGAGCCTATAGGTTTTTCGATGTTTTCTCCATATATAACTAGGGCTTCCAATTTATTTTTGGCCTCAACACAATGACACAAGTAATAGTTTGTTCCCTCTTTGTTGTCTTCATATGCAATAACTGCATAAACATGCCCTACATTTATATGTGCGACATATCTCATGAAATTAGTCAACATTATGAATATAGTACAAAGTAAGATAACAATATGGAATTTCAAAAACTAAGCAAGTAGATATATTACTTGGTTGAACTAGATCTGATACATGGTCAAAGTTGACCAATGATTCCATTTGTGTTAGCTCCAATGCTATTAGAAGGTGATACATGTGAAGTGGGCTAAGATAACTTTTCAACTATTTTTCAACCCACTCCCCTGACTCATAATCATTTCAGGCTAGCATTGTACATGAAGAACAAAAGCAAGCCATCTTACGTGTATTGATACTCCATGAACTTGCATTTGAGCTAAGGAAAGAGTGTAGCTCACTCAATCCTATTAGTGTAAAACAATCCTCATATGGTGCAATGTTAGTATCATCCATCAACCAAAAAAATCTATGAACTAAAGATGTACCTTCATTACCTAGACCCATCGAAGCATTACACCACTCGACAATTGATCTTGCATTTGTCAACTTTGCATTGTCTTTATAGTTTAACTCTTCTCATGCTAATGCTCTTTTCACACATGCTCCTACACTGTCATGCTCCCCTTTTCCATGTCCGGCCTCAAAAAAGTTCCACATATGTTGAACATGTGCAGCGAGATGCATCTTGCACAACCAGTAGAACATGTGCGCATTCTTGAACTGTGTTGCATAGTTATCCGACCATATTATATGTCAATTGTATGTGATGCCCCTCTGAGCCAAATGTCTATAGAACATCTGGAAGCAACCTTCTATGAACTCTGGAGAATGTGTGCGATCATCACTAATATAAAAGTAATACTCCCTCAATACCGTACTTTGGTCCTTTGTACTATCAGTTGCATGAATGAATGCTATGTGCACAAATATCGAAACCTGTGTGGAGTTATAATATTGTGACTGCACCTCACATTGTGGCTGTAGAGTATAGTTCTATACAAATTCAACCATTGATACTATGCTACCAAGTGGAAAGGTGTCCTTGCATAGCTTGAATTGTGTGTCCAGCCATTGGGCTCTATGGGTATGCCTTGCATACTCATATATACTATATTTTTACAAAACATGGACATGAATTGATACACTGGAATCTTCTAAATAACCAACTCACACCTTTTTTCTTCAGACGGGCATCTTTTGTAGTGTATGCCACTGTTTTATACTTCTCAAACTCTACTAGTTTTTGTCCCACCTCATCCGTGCTTTCCATATGTTGACATATTGACATTCATTGCAATCCACGACAACGCTCACATGAACCATTCGAGCATGCTATCCTATAGAATATTTGGCCATCCTCTATTTCACATAAATTTTTTGATAAGAACTCTCTTGAAGATTTTGGTGGGGCTTCTATGCCACAATCCTAAAAAACATCTTTAGTATGCAAATCTAAACATTTAGAATGATAAACATCATAATGTTTAGAGAATTCAATATGTAGTCTACAACAACAAGTAGTGCGTGTGTGATTTATCTTGACATAAAAAGGTTTAAGCATTTCAAAAAATCTTTGAGAAATACTAATTTGAGAATAATCATTTTGAAATTTATGAAAAAATTGGGTTTGAGCCATACCCAAAAAAAAATTTGGATGTGGCTCACAGTTTCAACTACCGATTATGCTTCTTATGACATCCCTTTGATTCAGAGATGGCCTTGTATTATTCTTCCAATACTCTTCAATTAATTTTCTCAATGCTTCAACAACTTTTTTATCTTTATGTGGCAGTCTCCCTAAGAATGCCCATAATTCATTTGAATCAGTGCCCTCAATTATTTGCCACCTTTGAACAACTTTTGATAAAGTTTTTCTACTAATTCCCATTTGTTCACTTGTCTTTTTAATGAGACAAGCTCCCTTTTTTTGATAGCTTACCAAAGTTGATGTAATGACACGTCGAGTGACATTACTATCCTTTGAGAGTGAGGTCTTACCCACACTTTCATAAGCATCCATTAGATTTTTTACAATAGTGTTTTCACTTGATGCATTCAATGTTCTCAACCCAAGAGTCTTCATGATGTTTTTGTACTTTAAACCTTGCATCATTTGAACAAATACTTGATAGATCGTTCAGTCTCATTTAGCCTATCAAAGAACATTTTCCAAATCTTATCAACATATCTTCTACAAGTACGTTTTGGAATCTTACCTTCCATGTGCTGCAAAATATCCTCATCAATATTAATCAAATACTTTGGCTTTCTAAGAAAAATTTTAGGTGGTGTTCTCCTAGGTACATACATCTCAACATTAGCAATTTCATCAATATTTAATTGAGATGGGCTAGATTGTGTACCTTCCTCTGAGGGTGGATTAGAAGACATACCTTGAGGTTCATGTGGGGATGATGGCATACCTTCTTCGTCAAATCTGACCATATTCACTTGTGGTAGATGGCGTCCCTCCATATTCGCTTGTGCTTAATGGTGTCCCTTCGTATTCACTTGTGGTAGAGGGTGTGTCTCCAACTACAGTATCTAAATCTGTCCTAGCACGACGCTTTCACATTCGTTCCCTTTGTGCTACCAATTTTTGTTCTCTTTTTGACAGTTGAGGTTCCTCTTCAATTAGCTTGTTTTTGTCAATCGTTTCCAATTTTTGCTTTTCACGATATTCCCTCATCCATTTTCTATCCTTATCTCTGAAGGCTTGGAGCTGATCATCTATTAGTTTTTTCCTTTTAAAAATCCATTTCTTCGACATGACAAATAATTTTACCTGTACAAAAATTGCTAAGTTGTCAAATTAACTAATAGTGAAGGGTTGTAGAAGTCTATTAAAGAGGGAGACCAACGGTCACCTCTTTCAAATGTTAGTTTTCGAAGTTGAAGTGGTTTGTTTTAAGAGGGAAACATTATAAAATGCCATGAGAAACTTGAATGGAGGATGATCCTTGGATTGGGCATCAAACCAAATGAGGAAATGTTGAGTTTTCCTTTACAAAATTGAGTTTCTGAGTTGGGAAGCATTATTTTATGTTAGATTGAGTATGAGCAGGGTATTTTAGGCTTGTTTCAACAGTTGTCAAATTTTGGAGTGTTTGGCAAGTGCTACTTTCAATAAAACATAGGGTTTATAAGCCTGGGGAGAGGGTTTTATGGTTTAGGTGGTAAATAATTGAATCTCTACAATTTAATGTTGTAATTTGAAGTTTTGACAAATATAAAGTGTTTCTACAAGTTTTTAGGAGATTTGGATGAATTTTGAAGGTGGTCTCTTTGTAAAAGTGGGATAATTTGGGCCCTTAAAAGCAAAGAAAACCTGATAATTTGTGAAGTTTGGTACAAAAAAATAATTGGTGATTGTTGGATATGTTGAAAGGCTCTATAATGGGTAAAATAAAGGTGTCTAAATTGTCCTAGGTCTGTAGAACAAAAAGTTTGCATAATGAAGCTTATTAAGCAAACCATTGCTAATACTAGTACTTTTAGGCTTAATGAAGGTTTGGTGGTTCAAGGGTGGTTATGGGCGTTGAAGGAAGTTGGGACTCCTAATTTTAAAATGTATAAAAACATCATACAAGCCTATAAAGGGTTCAATTAATTTCTTTTGAGGATTTGGTGCTCAACTTAACGCCTAAACTATGGAGTTTCGAGTATTTTTTTTGTGTTTTTAGTTTCTTTTTCCTATGCACAGCCCAATATAGGCCTCCCATGATTAGAAATTCATAAATCACTACGATGGCAAGTATTAACTTGGACTTCAATCTATTTTGAGACTCCTTTGGTTGTTTCAGTGAAAGAAAAACTCCATTCTTCTTGATCAGCCTATACAAACTATCAGGGTCTAAGTTTTACTTTAATTTAAAGATGGAGCCTTTCCTCCTACTGTGGTGACCTATGATTCAGAGGAAATTCCTGTACTATGTTGTTTTCAAGTTTTCATGTTTCTTTTAATATTGGTAAGGTATCTATAGGGTTGGTGATGTTATCTTAGGCTAAGAATGTGAGTTTTTGGCATGAAAAAGGAGGAACCAAAGTGGTGTTTTTGAGATCTAATGAGGCTAAAGTCCTAGTGAAGTTTTTTTTTTTTTTTAGACCTTGAAAAACTTGTTTAATTCTTTGGTGAGGCTTGGAAGGCCTTGGAGTTCTGAAATATAGAAAACCCTAGGTATTTGTGAGAAAATTGAGGGTTTTTGTATTGGAAAACTCTTTGAGCATGCAAGGTCCTAAAACCTAGAAAATATTTTGTTTTGAGACCTAAGTAAAGAATTTTTTGGATTTGGGGATCTAGTGAGAAGTTTAGAGGGTACCCTTTGGAAAAATGGCCTAATTTTGAGGCCTAAAACTGTGAAAATCCTAAATTTGAGATGTTTGGTCTGAAGCATTTGTACTTGATTTTCTAGTATGTTGAATAAATCTGGAATGGGTATTTGAATCCATGATTTTTTCCTCTGGTGTTTTGGAAAGATTTGGATAAAAGGCTAGAAAACTGGTTTTCCACTGCTAGTTCTCTGTCTTGGAGATTGTATTCATATAGTTCAATTTCCATTATATGTATGTTGAGAGACTTTGTAAGGGCCTTGTTGAAGATTTTTTTTTCCCAATATTGAAAGGTTGAAACCCTTGAGGGTGAGTTAATGCCTAATAAGTTGATTGCACAGTAAAGAAGAGTTCTTTGGTTTAGAATTGGCATTTTCATTATTGTGAGAGATCTCCACCTTGGCTCTGCATCAGTCCCTGATGTGTGTTGTGTTTTGAGTTGAGTTGAAAGTTTGTGTGGGGAATTATTCCCAATTGAGTGACTTTGATATGCTACAACCTGAACAGTGTGAATTTTTTGAAAGAAGAGGTCCTCATGAAATTGTAAATTGTAAATTGTGTTTGTAGATTTGAGTTGTGTGTTTGTGTGTTGCAGCCCCCCCCTACTGCATTAGGAGTGTATTCCATTTTTTTAGAGACATGTATGGAATATTTGGTAGCATAGACAAGGAAATCAATTGGTTTGTATAATTGTTTGACCAAATACCTCAATGAAAGCTTTGGAAGCATACACAAAGAAAGTCAATTATTAAATTTAACAAAATGCCTCAAAGAGATGTGGTTTAAAAATTTAATAGGAGAGTACATATAGAATTGTGTAATTTAAAATTTCCATTGACAATCTAAGGTTGTAACATGAAAAAAAAACAATTTGATCAACATGGAATATGCAAAACAACAAAAATGAAAGCAATCCATAATAGAATGAAAGAAAATGTACAAAGACTTCACATACCTAAAATACCAGAGTTTCAAATGGAGGAGTCCTACCCAATTATGTAGCCTTTGCTTCTTCTTTCCTCAAGCTCCTAAAAAATTTGACTTTTTCAAAAGCTTGTTCCCCTCCAAACTTCAATTGTATATTAGTTATCACTGTAATTCAAACTTGAATTGATATTATATGCCTTTCAATGTGAAAACTCTGCT